>MU158754.1:16333-52966 GCA_015888305.1 Antheraea pernyi | reverse complement strand
GTATTACGCACATTATTGTCAATAACAAAAATGTCTGGCAATAATAATACATTGTTTTAATAGCATATCAAATTTAGTGACAAAAACATGCTAAAATTATTTAAAAATCAATATTTTTGTCTGTAAAGGTGCGATATGCACAAATAAACGCAACGTTTACCGGCAGCCAGGTAACCCGCATGCTATGTGGAAGAAAATATATATAATGGAAGATATATAAAAAACTGGCTTATTGAATTCGCTTCGATACCTTTGCTAGCTCTTAGACGAATAGTTACAGGCAAGTGACATTTGACGCGTCGACGCGATTCTTATATTTTTTCATATTTATAGTTTTCTTAAACACAATGGAGTGTGAAAAAGTTTTGATACAAGTAGAATATAGTTATGATAAAGTAAGCGGTAGAGATGATTATTTAATTTTATTTTTATTTTTACGTATTGTGGATGTGCAGATTATATGTACAGTAGGTTAGGTGTCGTGACAGATAAAAAGAGAGAGAAAGTGTATACAATATATACATACATGTAATTTTCATTTCAATAGCAAACCAACTCAAGGATTACCTTTTGATGTATTAACTTGACTATCCCAGATCATTCAGTGTTTAATTTATTTTATAAATATTTTTATCGTTTAATTTACAATTGAACTCTATCAACTTGATATTTTATAATGTAAACTATACTGGCTGTATAGTAAACGTCTACAAAAAAGGGAAAGTAATTTGGTTCCAATTGGGGTCCATAGACCCCTCAAGTTATTTTTTTACGTTACTGCCAATATATGTATGTTAGTTTTTATCTTAATTGAATCCCGTAGATGACGCTACAAACGGGTTCTAGGCTTATTTTAAAAGATTTCTCACATATCATCTGGGTACATTTTTGAGTAAGCCCCTTGATAGTTTGGATATACAATTGGAAACGGTAGGTGTGGCTGCAATCGGGTTTTAGGTTTAAAAATACAATTGAAACCGGTGATAACCGTTTTGGTGCAGACGAAGTTACACGGGACAGCTAGTATAAAATAATAATAACGAAAAAAACGAAAAAAATTTAACAGATGACATATTAATCTAATTTATTCTTTTGTTATTAATAATTTAATTGATATATTGACTGTACATTAAAATTCATTAAGTAAAAAGTATTTTTTTCCATTTATTGCCCTCATGGGCTTAGTATTGCCATGGGTTCTTATGTTTAATATGCGGCTATTAGTAAGGTGTGCCTTATTGTGTGCCATACCAGTAAATAGTTATTAAAATTAATTACATGCATATTCGTTTATCCAGTTAACTTATATATAATTTAGGTATACGTACGTATTATATTATACGCATGTACGTGTATAATATCGAAACAACTTAAAGATGAACGAATCCCAATTATAGATTCCTATAATAATATTTTAACTTTGTTTTGTATTAAATTGTTCACTACATCAGGGGTTCCTAAACTTCGCATTTAATACGAAAGTACGCAAACTTTCTTAGAGCAAATATTCAATACGTCTTTAACTTTTTCATAATAACACGGATACTATTAAACAGATTTCTTTTTTTTTTCAAATTTACAAAGCGGTCAAAAATAAAAAAATACGATTACTTAAAAAAATTACTTACAGCTTCTAATTTTCAATCACTTTAAATATTTCGTAACCACTTCAACTGGTTAGTTCACCATTTGGCTAACAGGTTTGGCATTTTTTTTTAAATTCCCAAACAATATTTTCTTACTTTGAACTGTTCTTACACAATTTATTATGGGCGTCATTGTTATCTTATAATTTATTATTGTTTTACGATTGGATGCAATGGTATTATTACCGTTATTTTGTTACATAAAAATGGAGAGAACAATTTACCAAAACCCAAATGTTTATATTGAAATTATTATTATTACGTTTCAATTCAAAGTTATCCCAGAAACATATTTTGTAAGATTCGTACGACTCTGTTATAAGACTTTTTGTGTAGCTACGTTTACAATTACTCTACTGTTATGTACTACTGTGACGTAAAATAACAATTAAAAAGAATTATATTACTATGGAATGACGGTGTTCACTTTTAACATATTATAATTATTGATAAAAATCAAATTCATATTTATCTAATACTAGCCACCTGCCTCGGCTTCGCACGGGGTGTACTAACGATGAAAACGATTTTCTTTTTGATCTGACTACGCTATTAACCTAGCAAGGTCTTAACAACTTCACCGGACTACTAATGCGAGCGCTTACGCTTTCAACAGTAGATAAAGTGATTCATGAGGAAGGTTTATAATTATCAGAGTACGTATATAATTATCAGAGTGGGACTAAGAAAATATGACGGTTTCCCGAGGTTCACGGCAGAAGATAGAGCTGAAATCTTTGCCACACATTTGACACAACAATTCACACCTAACCCGATTGCAAACAGACAACACTACAGCGAGATCAATCGATATCTGAGCTCCAGAAGAACTGAGGCTGAAGCTACAGACAGTGAAAACTTATTCGTGTCGCCGCGCGAAGTACAGCGCGCAATTAAAAACCTAAAACCTAAGAAGGCCCCAGGAGCAGACGGAATAACCAACTCAATGTTGCGCCACGTGCCGTACAAAACCGTCGCGGCACTGATGCGACTATATAATGGTATCCTGAGAGCAAGCCACTTCCCCAGAGAGTGGAAACTGGGAGTGGTGGTAATGATCTCTAAACAAAATAAAGATCTCAAAAAGCCGGAAAACTACAGACCGATAACGCTGCTCAGCACACTCTCGAAAGTTTTTGAGAGAGTAGTACTGGGCATGCTGAAGCCCTACTTCGATCTACGGAGGGAAGAGTTTGGCTTTAGAGAGGGTCACTCAACCCCCCTACAGCTCACGAGGGTGATTCACACCTTAGTCAACACGCACAAAAAAAAGGAGCACGCCGCCATCGTGCTCCTCGACATAGAGAAAGCGTTTGACAAGGTGTGGCACGAAGGCCTATTATACAAAATAGCGACGGCAACTACCACCCCTGCCCTCCTACAAAGAGTGATTAAATCATTTTTAGAAGACCGCAAAATCAGAGTAAAAGTCGAAAATCAGATGTCCCGCGAGGTAGAGGTACTAGCAGGAGTGCCACAGGGCCGCTGCCTCTCGCCGTTATTATACGCGCTCTACACCAACGATATCCCGGTGGTAGACAAAGCGAAGTTAGCCCTTTTTGCGGACGACACTGCATACTTTGCGACTTCCATGAACAGACAGAGATCCGCTGCGCTATTACAACCAACACTGGATGCATTCCCCGCGTGGCTGGACAGATGGCGGCTCACCATAAACGTCGGGAAGACACAAGCCTTCCAGCTTAGGTATGCGATTAACCCTACACCACCCCTGACACTACTCGGAGAGACCCTACAATGGGGGAACGAGATCAAATATCTCGGGGTCACAATTGACAGGGGACTGTCATTCCGAAAACACGCTGACGAAATCATCGCGCAGACGAGAGTGGCGAGGAGAGTGCTGTGCCCGATATTCACCTCTAAACTCCCGTACCGTACAAAGCTAGGACTCTATAAGACGTACGTGAGATCACGTCTCACGTACGCAGCCCCGGCTTGGTTCGGTTGCGTATCAGAGACTATTAAACGCAGATTACGAACTCAACAAAGCCAGACGCTAAGAACGATCGTCGGGGCTCCGCGTTATGTGAAGAACGCCACGATCGCACGCGATCTGCGAATAGAGAGCCTAGACAGTTTTATAAGCAGCCTCGCCACGAACATGTTTCGGAGAGCTGATAGATCGGCGCATGTTCACCTCCAGAACATAGCGCCGCTTCACACGAGACCGCCCGATAACAGTAATAATATCGAAATCCCAGCTAATCAGAGTACCGAGAGAAGGAAAATGACAAAACAACAGGCACGAACGCTCGTTCGCTCCCCAGAGAGTGAGGGATCGAGGCGTGCATTGAAAACTTACAAGAGGCTTGTCCTCGACCCACATACACGTCCTAAAGTAGGACGTCGAACCATTGCCACCGTTAGAGGGTTCGCCCTGGCACGGTTACCCCCACACCTGTATTAAAAAGCAGGAGTGTTAGAAGATTGCGACGGTAAGAAAATATATACTGAAACAAACGGGAACGAAGTCTGGAACGGTTAATAGCGTTCTATTGTCCTTACTACATGTATATATGTACAGTGGGGACGCTATAATTTACAGTTCGAGTGGCAGTGTTGACGCGAGGGTGAGCCACGCGAACCCTTTGAAAGCCTAGATAATGGAACATTGACTTTTCCATTTGGTTTACCTGATGTTGGAAAGTAAATTTTAGTACACCACATACTTATTTATATATCTATTTATACACCCGAGTTTATTTTGTTTTATAAACTTGAATATAATTATATCACAATATAGAAAAGTCGAGGCAGTGATAATAACGCCGACAGAAATAAAAACTCAAAACAAGGAGATAGCTGTGTTCTTTTTTAATTTTGAATATAGGGTGGATTATTTATATTTGATAATTTTAACATTGAAATTATTAGATGAATATAATGAAACTGTATTAATGAAGCCTCTGATTGTGTAAAAATTATGCAGATTGCTCATAACAGTATACATTTCAAAATTAAATATCGTGTGTTGGTGTGTATTAGAAACATGTAAATTGATTTTATAGTCAAAAACAGAGAAAATATGAAACTTATGCCGGTTGACTTCAATATTTCTTTATCTTTTAAACTTCTTTCAGTCAAAAAAACTTTGTTCAACTCTGGATAAAATACCACCCAACATAAAGTTGGTCAAAGCTTCCTTCTATTTTTTTTGTTATCTAATCACTACATAGTATAAAACAAAGTTTCCAACCTCGTCTGCCTGTCTTTCTGTTCGCGTTAAATTCAAAAACTATTGAACGGATTTTCATGCGCTTTTCACCAGTGGATAAAGAGATTAATGAGGAACGTTTTTTTTTTTTTTTTAATGTCATAAGTGGCAAACGAATAGGTGGTTCACCTGCTGTTAAGTGATCACCACCGTCCATGGACACTAACAACACCAGAGGAGTCGCAAGTGCGTTGCCACCCTTTGGGGGAAGGGATTAGGGGAGGGAGAGGGAGAGGGAGAGGAGAAGAGGAGAGGGGAGGTGGGCCTCCTGCGCTCTCACTGACCGAACGAAACGCAACAATGCAAGCACTGTTACTTCACGTCGGTTTTCTATGAGAGGGTGGGTAGTCCCGGGCGAGCCGTCCCATTCATCCTGAAACCAGTAATAGTTTCAGCGTGGCTCTACCACCATTATAATTTATCAAGGTTTTTTATAATCCGGGCGAGACGTCTGCCAGGCCCGCTAGTTTTAAATAATCCAGCGGGCTTCTTTTTCACAAAACAGGAATCTGGTAAATTTCGAAGATTTTTAAAAGACCTCAGAGTTTGATAAGTTGAGATTTTTTTAAATTTCGATTTACTTTTATTTTAATTAAATTTAAAATTTAAAAATTTTTTAAAATTTTAAATTTAAGTTAAAAAAATTAAAAAAAATTATTTAAATTTTATTTATTTTAATTTTTTTTAATTAACTACTATACCTAAAAACAATAAGAATGAAATGGTTTTTTGATTCATAACTATTTTGTAGGTTGTGTAAAAAAGGTTGACAATCAGCCAAATCGAAAGGGGTGGTGTTTAAAAATAATCGATTTAACATGGTATGACCTACATATATTGTCATATTGTAAGTGAAGTAGAAAACTGTATGAACTCTCTTAAAAGTTTCAATGCAACGAGTACTGTATAATTTAAAATTTACCTAATAATATATTTTAAACAAACATTTCAATAAACCAATAATAAAAATACCAAATGGATCACTAAGACAAAAAGCGATCAAAACAATACAAATAATTATGGACGCGACTGTCACAAAAAAAAAAGTAACTTTTACTATCTCGCTTCAGTCGGCGGTACTCACGTATGGACAGAAGTTTTCAACTTAAATAAATAGTAAAAAAAACAGTAGAAGTTACTTATCAGAACCTACGAGTTGTTAGAACAACGGCAGAAATCCTCAGTGCGTTAGTCAGTGATACGAGTTCGTGTATTTATTTTTCAAAAATTGTCCTGAGTAGTAACTTTTAATCTGATCAATATACATATATATTGATATATATTTAATTTACACATAGCAAATTTACATGGGCATACTAGCGAAGTAGATTAATTTCACTTTTCACACTATGTGTTAACTTTTGCAAACAGTGTGTCAAGAATTACTGCAGATAATTTTAACAGATAGACTACCTCTTTGGTCTAGCTACTGGCTCGCGAGCGTAAGTAACGCCCTCTCATTTTTAGGCCCTTCGCACTCGATGTTACGTAAGTATCTATACAAGATAACTCGAGTATTGTTATGAATACATAATTGAATTTCTACGTCTCTATAACAGACAGACCATTCAGATTACAAGAAAAAATATGAACAATATTACTATAACTTGAAGGCGGTAGAGCCACGCTGTAGCTATTACTAGTTTCAGCATGAATGGGTCGGCTCGCCCGGGGTACTACCACCCTCTCACATAACACCGACGTGAAGTTACAGTGCTTCCATTGTTGCGTTTCGTTCGGTCAGTGAGAGCGCCGGAGGACCACCTTTCCCCCTTTCCCTTCCCCTTTCTCCTATCCCTACCCCTCCCCCACTTGCGACTCCCCTGGTGTTGCTAATGTCTATGGACGGTGGTGATCACTTATGATTTGGTTATGGTTATTTTCTGAGTTATTAGCGATTTTCCAAAAAATCATGATAGGTGGCTAGTAAGAGAGACAGAGGATTGTTATACTTAAAAAAATCATTTAACGTTAATCAAACATTTATTGTTTTTAGAAATATTTTCGCATCAATAATCAACAAAGTTTCTTTATAAAAAATGAATACAAAATGTAACTATCTTTATACATTCATATCAAAAATTTAACCCTTAGTGCTAGAAACATTTTGTACTCACTGAGATCAACATAAAGTCTTATAGTTTATAATATTAATCATTAAATGAAACACGTACTATTGTTAATATTATTAATAGAATTTAAGCATTCATAACAAAAACTTAACCTTAAGTGCTAGAAACATTTTGTACTCACTGAGATAAATATAGTCTTATTAATAATATCAATTAAAGTAAATGGTTGTCTTGACTCCGCTCGAGGCACATGGTCTGTTCTGATTGGTCGTTATGTGAATTACAATATTCTTAACTTTTATCAGATTATTAAGGCTTTTAAGTTATGTAAAAATGTTATAAATCAAATAAAATAAAATTAATAATTTAAATGAAGACAAATAATATTATGTGTGCAAACAATAATCAACTCGACTTATAGCTTCCTCCGACATATATATAATTACATAGTGCCAATTATGAAGTAATGCGTTTTACATTTCGTGTATGAGAGATTACGTGTATGAGTTTATTTACAATATTGTATCATAATTTTGCGCGTGCACGCGGCCGCGTTTTATGTATATAATGTGCGTGTGCGATGTGTCTGCGTGTGTGTGTGTATCACTGGTAAAGTACTGCTGCGTTCCCGATAAGACCCCACTGAAAATCATAAAGCATATTACTCGAGTAACATTTAGTCTTGGTTTCAATAAAATCGATTCAGTCTATTCTATAGGTGGTTTAGCCACGCTGAAGCTAATACTGGTTTTAGAATTATTGGGTCGGCTCGCCCGGTGTAGTACCACCCTCTCGCAGAAAACCGTCGAGAAGTAACAGTGTTTGCATTGTCGCGTTTCGTTCGGTCAGTGAGAGCGCCGGATAAACCATTTGCAACTCTTTTGGTGTTGCAAATGTCTACGGACGGTGGTGATCACTTAACATCAGGTGACCCACATGTTCGTTTGCCTCCTATGACATATAAAAAAACTCTATAAAAAAGTTATTGTAACTTTAATGAGGACGCAACTTAACTGCGAGAGAAAAGTAAATAAGTAAATGGACTTAATGCAATCAGATGATTTTGTAAGTCATTAATTTTTTCTCATTACATTCGGACGTAGTTGCAGGCACAACTAGTAAATAATAAAGCTTTAAGGTAACAAAACGTAGAAAACAAAAACAATCGAATTCAGAACCTCCTGTTTGAAGTCGGTTAAAAATAAAAAATAGCCCATAAAATAATTCATATAAGAGAGAGCGAAATCGCTAGCACAGGTTAGGTTATAAATAATGCTAGAACAAAATTTTTTTATCATAGGAGGCAAACGGACAGGCGGGTCACCATATGTTAAGTGCTCATCACCGTCCATAGACATTTGCAACACCAAGGGAGTCTCAAATGCGTTGCCAACCTGTCTTGGGGAAAGGGGGAGTTAGGGATAGGGGAAGAGAGGGGAGGTGGGACCTCTGGCGGTCTCACTGACCGAACGAAACGCAACTGCAAGCACTGTTACTTCAGGTCGGTTTTCTGTGAGAGGGTGGTACTACCCCGGGCTAGCCGACCCATTCATGCTGAAACCATTAATAGCTTCAGCGTAGCTCTACCACCTACAAAATATCGATTACATCACATACCTCTCAGCAAAGTTTATAATAGAATCAATCTCACGTCATATAACGCAGCGTGGACCACGCTAACAATGACCCCCTATCCATTCAGATGCCAATCATATAATCATTGTCTATGTCATATACGAGGCGAGGTCATCTCTTATCTGTGTGTACTCGACAATCCTAAGCTCGTTGAAGACTCACGGGCATATATTCAATGATAAGATGCTTATCGAATACAACGAGATATGATGTTTTAACATATGGAATTTACGTTTACTGGGAAGAAATTAATTTAATACCATCATCTCCTTTTCATACCCGAACCACGCGCCCTGGGCTTCGGAGCCATAGTATTACGGTAAATCCTATCTGGGCACGAACTAAAAAGTTCGCGATTTCTTATCGCTGCCGTACCGTGCAACTGTGGAACAATCTCCCGGCCAGTGTGTTCCCTCCTTTCTATAATATGGGATCCGTCAAGCGTAACGTGAAGAGACATTAATGCAGGCCGGCATGACAGTGACGACCGGTGATGGATAGCGTATCTTCGGTAGTCGCCATTGTTTTTAGATTATACTGTACTCACCATCAGGCACAGTGCAGTCATTTTGTGCTGCTACGATAAAAAAAAAAAAATTTTTTTTAAATTTATCTTGTAACAAAATGTCGGAATTTTGGTAGAGAGAACATTACGATGAAAGTAGTACATGATAGTAGGACCTTTTCTAAACTCACCTGGCTAGATGTTATACATATGTGGGAAATCTAACACAATAGGTTTATTCTGAGATTTCCTATTGAGAGCCAGTTCTACTCTAGGTTTAACGTGTTATGTACCATTTTATATAACACCATCATCTAACACCAGGTAGGATTATAAACGTACACTAAAATCTAAACTGGGGTGTAAGGGGTGCCGAATAACACAATAAGAGTTGAGACACCTTTTTTTTTACATGGGGAAATCACTACTGATTCTCACCCTAGCCGGGCAGCTGAGGGTGGGGTATGTCCGATTTGTACGGACTAAAACCCCATGGTGCCTTCAGTTACCTATAGGCCGAGGAGCAGGAGTTGCCAAACTGGCATTGCGTCTACTCCCCAGCAGGTGTCGGCCCCTCATCAGGAGCCTCGTCGCGGTCGAGGGGTCAAAGTCGTAGATCCCTCAGGAGAGGGCGAGATTTGCCCTCCCCGACGATCGTAGGAGGCGCATCGGCACAATGAGCCTCAGACACACGGGCCTGTGCAGAAATTCTGCCATGTGTTATGTAGGTGGTGGAGCCACGCTGAAATGTTTACTGGTTTCAGCATGAATGGGTCGGCTCGCCCAGGGTAGTACCACCCTCTCATAGAAACACCCACGTGGAGTAACATTGCTGCATTGTTGATCGCCGCATTCGACAAGGTTGCCAACATCACAATAATTGCGTTTCGTTTCTTTCTAAAAGAACGTTTGTAAATATTATAGTTTTTCTTATTATGAATTTAAATTTTTGGCAGGGGACTGTATGAAAATTCTGGGGACAAAGTTTACAAGTGTTTACTAATACAATAATATTCGTAATGAGATGTTGTTTTAGGAAAATAGTATTAATTTTATTATTTTCTTATTATAGTAACTACCAAATGTATGTAATTTCAGTTACTTCTTCGTAAATCTCGTTCCTAGACAGGAATTACAGTGATGGGGACAGCCAGGGGACTGTATTTTAAGAGCTTCTATCATGTCTAGAAAAAAAATTAAAATAGTTATGGTTCTAAAAACAATGGGCCCGTAAAGTTTCGGGGTTAAAGTTTCATTAGGAGTGTTATTTTTTTAAATAATTAAATTGCTTTTTGAAAAAAAAACAGTCGGGACAGCCGATTACGAGGTTACAGAGAATCGCCCATAAAATATATATATTACAGTAACATTATGAACATTTCTAGATTTTCGCATTTGTATTGTATATAAAATTAATAATTCGTTAATTCTCTTCGTTAATGAAGAACATTACATGTAAGGAAATGACATTTTCTGAAAATTTTGAAATAAATTCTATCAATAAATGCGAAGAAACAAACAAGATCTGAAAGTAAGGTAAGCGGGACTGAACGCGACCGTGTAACGCATCGCAATATCTTAATGACCGAGGTGGGTGTTATCAATGATGTTATAAGTAAAAAGGCTTTTGTATAAAGTATTTATATATTTTATATTAAGTGGTTTTATATAAAAATCGCCCTATATCTAAGCAACGTGCTCTTCGAAAATGAGCATTACGTACATGTATAAAAATAAAATGCGCATTTGTGCTGAGAACAAAAGCTCTCGTAGGAACGCTTGTTAGCGATACAACGAGTGTACATGTGCCGTAACAACCGATAGGCAGCGACGCGAGTACGCGATACGCGACGGTAGTACATCTCACAAGCGGTGACGAGAAACAAAAGCTATTTTACTTATTGTTAAATTTTATTATTCCCAGAAACGCCTATTTAGCAAAACAAAAAATAAGTAAAACGAGTGGAAGACATTCACGCTTGAGAATATAAAAATCTGAACGTTTCATGCGTGTTCGCTAACATCTGTTTGTCCTTTGCCGTACTATAAAACATTTTGTTTCATATAAATGATGCCGAAGAATATTCAATACTAGTTTTTTGCAGAGAGAAAGTTTAATGTTTAATGTTTCCTATATCCGAATTGTTAATGTAGTCCGGTGAACCTTCTTAGGTCAATAGCGTAGTCAGTTCGAGAAAAAAAAATGAATGTATTTAAAACGTATTGTATCTACAGCGCAGTCTAAAAAAATTATAGATATCTACAATTTTAAGTTATGACAAAAACGGCGCGAAGTTGACGTAATTATTAAAGGAAAGGTAAATTAGTAAAAGACGCGTAAAAATAGTTGTAAGGTTATAGAGTAATCATATTTCAATCATTCTGCTTCCTGCAATAGATATACGGTGTGATGATAGGTAAATAAGGTCATTAAAATCAAATCAATGAGCTTGCTCATAGTAAATCAGGTTTTCGCTATGTATCGAGTTTATTCCTCTTTTGTATTCCTCTTTCCTACTCCCCCTTCTCCCAAACACAGGCTGGCAACGCACTTGCGACTCCTCTGGTGTTGCAAGTGTCTATGGACGGTGGTGATCACTTAACATCAGGTGATCCACTTGTTCGTTTGTCTGCTATGACATAAAAAAAGATGGTAAGCACTAGAGGGGGCTGGTTCTCGAGTGCAACTGCCGGAATACACCAACAGGTGCTTGGCGACAGATTTTCAGCTAGAGAGTGGTAGCTAGCCAGGCAGACAGACCTACCACCATGCTATGGTATCATCACGGTGCTTTTCTTCACCGAAAGTTCCGACTCAGTTGCTAGGTTTCGAGCCTACGTCCATTGACGTGGTGTGCGAACACGTTACCAACTAAGTCACCATCGTTTCAATGACTGAAACGTGGGTTTGTATATGTATTTTGTTCTGCAATCGCTTATACAATAAAAACTATCTGCTCATGTAGAAAATATATGGAATAGGTTAAGCTTAGGCGGGCATGTTATTTCGCAAACTCGTATATATTCGTTAACGAACCGCTTCGTATTGAGATAATACCTGTAGGAAATATTCACCTTCAAAATACTCAAATAATTGTTGATCAATAGTAACAACAAACGTTATATTTCGTCGTTTAACAGTAGAGAAAAAAATTGCTTTCGGTGTATACATCTGAAAATATTGACATTTAAATCATTTTTTAAAACATTTAAACCAACGTAGCACTTAAAAATATCCTTTAGTTTATAAAACCCTTCGTTAAATGTTGATATATGAAACAAATTACTGTTTGAAAAATAAAAGTAAATTAATTATAGTGATTTGAATTGAATGTTTTCAACTAAAAAAACTATTTTATCTCCCTTTTTTATTTACAAGTGTTATTTATTATACTCATACAAGTATATAGTCTATTTCACTACCACAATTAAAGAACTCGGTTTACTGCACCGGTCCGTAACATTATCGAAACATGCAAAGTAATATTTCACTACATGTTATAAAACAAAGTCCTCTGACACGTCTTTATGTCGTCTGTTTGTTCGCGATAAACTCAAAAACTACCGAATGGGTTTTCATGCGATTTTCACCAGTAGATAAAAGTGATTCACGAGGAAGGTTTAGGTACATCATTTGTCAAGGTTTTTTTTATTATCACGGCGGGATAAAGTCCGCCGGGCCCGCTAGTTTTATAAAGATTACGAAATAATGCTCACTACACCGTCACGTTAATAACAAACACCGTAGCGTGCCATGGCCGTATCAACGCGATAGCGTAATTGCATGTATCAGGCAACAGCTAAAGCCGAGGTGTGCCGCGCACCCTTGAGCTAATTGTCAAATAAAATCGGCTGAGTGCCTTAAGCGCTCGCCTCAGTAGTCCGGTGAAGCTGTTAAGACCTTGCTTGGTCAATAGCGTTGTCAGTTCGAAAAAAAAAAAGCGATAGCGTATTCCAGATACTACATGTGCTACATTCCAGTAAACGTTAAAGTAGACGGAGTCCTTAAGACGAATCTAATGACAACTTATTTGTTAAAATCCATTAAATAGTTTACGCTACAGAACGCCCAAAAAATTGACACATATATACAGTATAACACAGTACAGTGTACTGTACAATATATAATATAGTACACGACTTCTTTTCCACACGAGAGAACGATATACGAAAACAAAGCAAACCGGTTATACGTTTCGCTCTTCTATCCGACGGGACGTGCCAAATCAAAGGTCAGGTACTATCAACCCTTATAAAAAATTGGCTAAATGTGTACAGTAGTATAACTATTGTGTTATTATTGTGTATTGTGTGTTAATAAATTTTTAAAACAGTAGAATTATTATTAATCCTAAATAATTTCACTATTTTTTTTAATGTATGTAACTCATTCGCGGAGCCTTTGTTGCTTTTCCACGGACTCACTTTAGGAATCGGTTTTAGATAAGGTACTTATACAAACATGTAGCAAAAGCTATAAAGATCTTTGTAATTAAAAAATGAATTTTTGTTTACGTAGTTATATAAGAGATAAACAAAAATGTTATATGAGAAATATATCCTCATATATATCTTTTTAATTTCTTAGTAAGCACGCTATGATGGCCGTTGTGACGTTTGTCCACTCATGAAGTTTCGTATAATTCATCCATTTGCTTTATTATTCGGGACATACAGTTAGTCCTACAGTTGATCAAATGTAAAGTAAAGACACAAACTTAATTTAGTACAGATTTGTAAATTATATATGTATAACTATATACTACATACCAATTTAACTACTACTATATCTAACTATACAATATGGTATCGCGAATAAATCGTTATATGTTTTACTAACAAAAAAACAGCGCCGTTTGACAGAATCCTTAATGGATCTTAATTATTAGTATACTTATTTACAACACAATTCAGCATTTATATTTATCTTAATATAATATGTACATAACATCGCTGGCTACAACAACTACCACCGCCACCAAACTCAGGTCAATGCTTAATGCAAAACAAAACAATTTTTGCGAAAATTATTTGACGCTTACGTCACTATTCTAATGTGTCAAAACAGCCATCATAGCTCGCCGATACTATAACGCCTTCACTATGTCTTTTTTGCCTATCAACACTTTTAAGGAGTAAAATAAAATATAAGTATTCGTATCTTATTTAAAATTCCTAATCCTATTCTACTTATTGGTAACTTATTAACCATCAATAATAAGCTTAAATGCCAAGTAATAACTCTAAATTAAAAAGAACAATAGACAAAGGATTCGCCGCGTTGGTAACAACATTTGCGAATAATAAAGTTTAAAATACTTAAAATTTAATAGCATCCATATTTGGTTTCACTATTGTTCAAGATAATCCCTTGGTTACTGAAACAAACAAGTGTTCTGGTAAAAATAATAATTATGTAGGTAGATATAAGATGACATTTGTAAAATTGTTAGGTATTTATAAAATCATTTAGAATACTCGGAATTGTAGATTATCACAAGGTAAAAGTTAATAAGGTTTTAATTACTCTATTATTAGTAAGTAATCCGACAGTAACTAAATGGACTTCATTGTCAATATAGACGAAAGTATGTTTGTTGGCAATTATAGTTTTGGTGTTGATTATCTGGCGTTCAACTTCAATTTCATCAATCAGGTAATTTTATCATTTAAGGTGTCAGTGTATTTTTACTACGTAATAATTAATATATTGTGAATATAATTACGTTCATATTAACTTTCATATGACTTATCTTTTTTTCAATGTACATACATATAAATAGGCAGAGGGTATATACAATTGAGAGTATCTTCGTCGTCTATTTTTGAGGCAATTTTGATTTTTTGTTTAGTAGATATTGATGAGCCTTCGTGCTTCGAAAATGTGTATAAATGTTGTTTTTATCCTGAGTTTTGAACTTTGAAGAATTCATGGATCTTGCTCACATTTCGACCACTGAACAATGACTCGTATATTTTAATTACTCAATCATTTAATCATATTTTTAATAGTTAATGATAAATAGATGGAATAATAATATTTTGTAGGAACAACAGTATATTACAGTTAATTGAGCAATTGAATACTATAACTATGTACGTAAAATTGTTTTGAGGGTGGATTCTTTATATCAAAAATATGTATAAGCAATACATACTTACTCATTATAAGACCAATCATGTTGTACGCATCTGAGCGCTGGGCGACGAGAGAGACAGACGAGAGAAAACTACATGTGGCAGAGATGCGAATGTTAAGGGCCAAAGCCGAGGTGTGCCGTGCACCCTTGAGCTAGTTGTCAAAACAAAATCGGCTGAGTGCCTTAAGCGCTTGCCTTAGTAGCCCGGTGAAGCTGTTAAGACCTTGCTGGGTCAGTAGCGTAGTCAGATCAAAAAAAAGAAAAAAGAAAAAAAGAATGTTAACGTGGATGTGTGGTGTAACTAGAATGGATAAGATTAGGAATGAATATATCAGAGGAAGTTTAAAAATAGCACCAGTAACAGAGAAGTTAAGGAGTAATAGATTAGCATGGTATAGGCATGTTACGACGATTGATGAAGACCATGTAACTAGAAAATCTTTGAGTATGACGGTCGATGGATATAAGAGTAGAGGAAGACCGAAAATGGTATGGATGAATTGTGTATACTGGGACGACATCTGATAGACGAGCGTGGAAAAGGAAAACATGTTGTGCCGACCCTAATTAGGAGGGATAAGGGTAAGGAGATGATGATGTTGGATAAGCAATACAATAGCAGAAAATCAGTTTATTCTAGACAGCTAGGCAGACCTATTAGGGTTCACTAATTTCCTACCCGATTGCGTAGCAGGGTAACGCCATACAGTACTAGACTACAGTATAAGCTTTAATTAAGGAGTGACAGAAATAATAGAATAAAGGTTGTTACTTACTAATATTCAAGTTGCTGAACTAATATTACGAAGCTCTCTTGTGTGCTCGTGCTATTGCAGTCGTTTGTTTTTTTCTTTATTAACTAATTCATACCTATTTATGCAAAAAACGCTTTAGATGAATGTAAGGAGATATATGAATATTACCTTAAATGTCTGTTATTTTACACCTTAACCGTTATACAAAATACTTGTAATCAGCTAACGGTAGTCAATAATCTAATCTCTGTCACAATATATCTTTTAAATATAATAATGTAATGTTACTAATTTAACATGAATATTATACATTGTAGCTATTATTTTCAATCCTATAATATTCGTCATGATTTTTTATACACTATAAATATTTGTAGTAACATTTAAAAAAAAATGTAATTGCAAATTTTACAGTGTAATGCTTTTAAAATACTACATAGTTGTACTCTATACATATATAATGTTAAAATAAAAAATAAAACGGTAAAAACTCAGAGACAGATTTGAGTAATAATTACAGGGCGTTGCTTTTTAAGCCCCACCCTTAAAATCATAAATGCGCGAGCGCAGGTACCTATTTAAGTAATATTTCAACCCTTGACTTAGTCATTTTCGTCAAAGACAGTTGATGAAGACAAGTGCTTTTGGTTTGTGATAGATAAATTTAGTAAACACAATTCTACGCATAATGTCTGCTCAGGTAATTGATTTAAATATAATTGAAAATATAGAGCTTAGATACTTGCTTCCTTTCAATACAGTAATTGCCAATCTTTTTGGTCGCTCTGAATATAGCTGTAAGTTCGGGCACGCGCGTAATATAGTGAAGAGTGTATATGTATTTATATCTAAATTTGTGTTCCACACAACTGTATTCAGAGCGATCAAAAATTTTAGCGAGGACTGTTTAAATAAAATAAGTAGATGCCATTGTGTACGCATCACGCTATAAAACTACAGAATAGCTTTCGGTAATTTTTTAATTCATAGACTCTTTGTTTATATTTTTATCTTATTGCCATTACTTAGGTATTATATTATAGTAATAGCTATACGCGCAATTGCGCAGCTTCATTCCGATATACACGTATTCATTTGTGAATAATGCAATTTCGATTGTATGGTTCACAAATGTATATATGTATGAATAGCTTAGAATAGTTAGCTAGGTCAGACGCGACTTTTTCCAGGTAACAGCCCAAGCCGAGGTGTGCGTGAACCCTTGTGTATGTTACCTAAAACCCAAATCGGTTGAGTGCCTTAAGCGCCAACCTTAGTAGTCCGGTGAAGCTGTGAAGACCCTGCCAGGTCAATAGCGTAGTCAGTTCGAGAAAAAAAAAGCAATTCCGCACGCGTTTTTTTTTAAATTGTATTTATGAAATATAAAATTGTGAGACCATGCACAGTTATAGAAATGCTCTTTAAAAACAATTGTAAGTAACAATTGTAACCCACCATATTACTACCTCAGTGCTCACTTACATTATATAAGGAACTAATGAAACAATGAATAAAAGATGTTTTTATGATGCCCATAATATATTGCATATATTGTGAATAAGTTACGTTTATGGTATAATATCTTTTTAGAAAGAACTCTTCTATCTTCAAATTTACTATTAATAATTATAATCTTGTCAAATAAACAATGAATATCTTGAAATCTTGCATAAATATAAATCACGTTATAAAACTTTATATCTGTGTAAGTAGTTTTTAATATTTGACAGTTTAAATAGTGCTTATTGAACTCGATACAATATTCTTATATGTTACTATGGTTACTTAGTTATGTAGACAAAAACGCCGTAAATAAAAAAAATGGCTGTCAAAATAGCCAAAAGGACAATATAATTCAACTTACGTGCTACATAGATATATTCTTCTTGGAGTCTAGTACAAAGCACATCTTATGCAAATGCTTACACTGAACAACATATTTTTGCCAAATTTCATACGGATGAAGTCTAGGGTAACAGCTAGTCTAAAATAGAATAGCCTAAATTACTTCTTATAAGATCAGCTATTTGCCAGTAAAAGTCCCGTGAAAATCGGCCAAACCATTTTGGAGATAGCACTACGGGCGAAACGACGGAAAACAGCTAGTTTAAATTAAAATAGACTAAATTCCTTTCTATAATGTCCGCTAGCTGTCGGTGAAAGTTTCTCAAAAATCAGTCGAACCGTTTTAGAGATAGCACTGCGAGCGTAGCCACGGTAAACAGTTAGTATAAACTAAAATTGCTTGAATTACTTTTTATAAGGTCAGCTATCTGCCAGTGAAAATCCCGTGGAAATTGGTTTAACCGTTTTGAAGATAGCATTGCCGGTTAACGGCAGGTCTAATTTAAAGTAGCCTAAGTAACCCGCTGTATTTTTTTCTATCTGCCAGTGAAATTTCGGTCAAAATCGGTCCAGCCATTTCGGCGATTAGCCGGAACAAACAGGCAGACAGACCGACAAAATTAAAAAAAAAATGCATTTTTGTTATCAGAGGCGTGTATACTTTCATTCATACCCAATCAGTAAAAAAATGTAATTTTGATATTAAATACAGACACTTCATTTTTATTATATGTATAGATTATCATATTTAGTGTAAGGTTGTTTAAGTTTTATGAAAATACTTATTCAGCGATGTGTAATTTACTGTGGAGCAAACGGTGTGGTGCTAAAGTATTTTTCTCTGTATATATAATATATATATATATATTATTTAGATAATAAACTATTCCGAGATAGTCGCGGGTATCAGATAGTATTTTATACAATCATACACTGATCTGAAACTCAACTAAACAAACAAAATTTTATTGATCTATTTTCAGGTCGTAAATGATAACCTGCCACTAAGAAAACGCGGTCGACCAATTGGAAAACGCAGGGTTCCGTTGTCACTAGTAAGTAGTTACAATTTTAAATTATGCTTATCAAAAAGTTGATTCACAATTATGTCAAAAATTAACTTATCGTTCCAGGATCAACGGCGAGCACGTAACGCACAGTACGAACGAGAACGGCGTAATGAAACAACAGAAGCTATGGCACAGTTAGCAGAGGCTGCAGGCTGTGAACCCAATGTAAGTTTTTTTTTCAAACTATCTAATCGTTGTTGGTTTGACAGACTTTCACAGCTTCACCAGGCTTTTTGGGCGAGAAATTAGGCGCCCAGTCGAATGGCAACAAGCTCAAGGGCACTAAAGTGATTAGACATCGACTTTAGCTGTTATATAGAATTTAATATAGCGAATCTGATTAAGTAAGCTACCTAAATTGATCATTCATATAAGAGTTAGTAAGGCACATGTGTACTTGCATATGTGCCTCGCGAAGCCAAACATGTATCTCGAATAGGACAATTTGGCTAAACTGACCAAATTAGAAAAATAAGAGAAAAAAATTAAAACCCTTTCACCATATTTGTACCTACTGTGTGTATGTGCACATATATAAGGGTGATCTGTTTTATACGTATTGAGCCAGAGAATGAAAATCGGGGGAAGGCTTTTACATCTTCTTATATGTAAATTAGGGGTGTGCTAATAATGTTCGAATCGAATCAAACGAATAATGTCGTTCAATCCGAATAATTGGAATATACAAATATTTTTAAAATTAGAAGGAATTATTAGATTAATAGTTAAAGGAAGATATACAACATTTACCAATTTTTTTCTCACAAAAACTTATCTATATATAGATAAAAATGAATAGCAAAATAAATATGTTGTTAAGCGTAAAACTCGAAGACGGCTGGTCCAATTCGAGTAATATTTTATTTTTTTATTCCTTGAACTTTGAGGAAGGTTTTTATGGAGAGAAAAATTGAAAAAATTGCACTTAGAAACCTAAAATCCAGTTTTCTTTCTCTGTAATTGTGAACACATCTTCAAATTGCTATTAGCAACTTGAACGCATCTGCAATTACGATGCTTTTCTTTCGTTTTTGAGTTGATGCGTGTCATTTTACCATTCTACTGCAGTTTGCTTTAAAATTTTCGCTTTATAGAATTCATAAAAACGCGCGCGAACCCGCGGGTAACAGCTAGTATTAAATTATTTTATAAGATAAACAGTGAACTCTCTTATTTATTATAATTTTTTACAAACTAACTAAATTGCTTTGACTAACAGAGTAGTATGTGAGAAATATCTAATTAGTTAATTAAAACATAATTGAAATTGTTTGAACATTCCGAATAGTTGGAATTATTCGAACTGCTCGAGTAGTTCGAACAGTTCCAATAGTTCGAATTATTCAAATATTTTTGGTTTCGAATGTCGAATTGAATTTTCGAATATATTTGCATACCCCTAAAGTAAATAAGATGTGAGAGATCTACCGTCGTGTGCGAAGTACGTAAAAATTACTGGACCTAACTTTGTTGTCTTACTTATTAAACTTGGTCCTTGTCTAAAAAGATTTATCACATCTGTCTTCATTCAATATAATCATTCATTCAATATAAAATTATAAAAAATTAAGAATTTACAATTCTTATAAGTACTAAGCGCTCAGCGATTTTTTTTTGTTTTCTTCTCGTACTAACTACGCTATTAGTCTAGGAAGGCCTTAACAGCTTCATCGGACTACTAAGGCGAGCGCTTAAAGCGTTCAGCGACGTTTGTGTTCTTCTCATGGAGAAGTAAGATCACTAAAAAGCTGTAATATCATTGGAGATAACAGTGTAGTGCATATGTTCTTGTCCCTGTACATAAACAATATTATTAAAAGTATAAACGACTCAAAAGAAGACGCGAGTATAGGATAGTTTTTTAAATAAAATATAATCCTTTTCCTACTATTGGCTTATCCGTCCTTAACCGAAGTTGCTTCGAACTTTCTTCTTTTTCCAGGATGCAATTAAAACCGATTTAATAAAGCTAACAAAATTTTTATTTCGTTCTTCTGACAGTATTATTACTTTATTTACCGATAAACGATTATAGTTTTCGTATGTAATTTCAGGTGTCAAATAGCGGTCTCCTTCTGACTGTAATAGATAGACTAAAGAAAGCAGCTCAAGTAAAACCAGAAGATGACATAGATAACTTAAAACGTATTAATGATAATTTAATGTCTCAAAGTAAGCCTCATTCTTTGTTTTACGTTTCTCGTTCATTCCCGTTCCCGATTTATTAATATTAAATTTATTTTCAGTTGAAACATTAGAAATGCAGTTGAACAACGATTGCATGGAATATTACCATACACAAAACAATGTAAGTTATACAGTGTGGATTAAAATTATAAAATCTATATCTAAGCTTTCAATGTTTAACATATAAATGATCTGCCGCTAATGGTTAATAACTGTGCTGACATGGTGCTTTTTGCAGATGATACTTTACTTATATTTAATGTTAAACGGATAGATTCAGAGGTTGGGCATCTGAATAATACATTAAATGAAATTTGTCATTGGTTTGCGTTAAATAACTTATTGCTAAATACAGATAAAACGAAATGTATGAGATTCACCTTACCAAATCTTAGACAGGTTAATAGTAGAATCAAGATCGAAGGGAATTTGGTAGGGTTAGTTGACAATGCTGTATTCTTGGGAATCACACTAGATTCTAAATAACAATGGGGCCCTCATATTAAAAAATTAGCTAACAGATTAAGTTCGGCTGCATACGCAATACGTAAAATTCGCCAGCTTACAGATATTGCCACTGCTAGGTTAGTCTACTTCGCTTACTTCCATAGCCTAATGTCTTATGGTATTCTGCTGTGGGGGACGGCTGCTGAGGTAGACACCATATTTTTATTACAAAAACGGGCAGTTCGAGCAATATATAATATGGGACCTCGCGAATCATTAAAAACGAAGTTCCAGGAATTCGGTATCTTAACTCTGCCCTCCCAATACATTCTTGATAATTTAATGTATGTCCGTAAAAACTTTGAAAATGTGCATTTTGTAAAAGACCGGCATGATCTAAATACTAGAAACTGTGACAAACTGGTCGTCCCATGTTTCAGACTTAGCAAAACCAGTAATAGTTTCTTAGGTAATAGTGTTAGGTTTTACAATAAAGTCCCAAAACATATTACCGATTTGCCGGACTGTAAATTTAAGCACCATGTCAAGCGGGTTTTAGTGTCGAAAGGCTACTATAGAGTGGATCAATACGTGAACGATGGTGACGTCTGGAATTGACTCCTCTCTGTGCATCCACTATATAACTCAATATAAGAAGTAACTTAGCCTATTTTATTTTGTTAGCCAAGACTTCGTAGTAGTGACGACCTGCGAATTGGTCCGTGTGAAATGAATTAAAAATATGTTGTTTACTGTAAAACAACGCATGACACGTGCGCTGTACTGGACTTCAAGAATAAATATATCTATATAACAAAAGATTTAACACATATTGTTCGATAATGTGTAGCTCAACATTTTCATTACTTTCTTATATAGTGTTAGTGAGTACTGAGGGTGGTAGGTATATAGTAGGTTAAAGTTCCAGGTATGTTGCTGATGATAAACCCTCTCCCATTCGATATACTATTAGTATTCACATATCTAATCTATGCGTTACATGTTACAGTAGACGGCGTGCGTGTCGTAGTTACAAATATTTTTGAAAAAGTATTTCTGTAATGTACACACATACTTACAATTTTACATTTCTTTAATACATTTAAAAAAAACGCATGCGGAACCGTGGGTGACTGCTAGTACTGTATATATCTATACTTATAGATATATATTAGCATGTAATAGGAACATCAATGGTCAACTAATTTATTTGTGTTACTTCTAAAATTAAATATTAATAATTTAACATGAAATTGATGAATTCACTAGCGATCTCGATGATTCAAGTAATTATGTCATATATATACCTATCTCATGATTGCATTAAATATACCAAGAACATTAACAAGAATTTTATTATATTCTCTGAAAACATAAGATTAAAAATAGAATATGAAAAAACTTAACTAGAAAAAGCAAGTACAGCTTCAATTAAGAAAACTAACTAAAAATAAAATTTCAATTGATCTCTTAAAATCTTGTACAGATAAAACTTATGCCGTTAATCATGCAAACATATTCTTTGCGAATATTGGTCGAAATTTAGCCGTAATGATTAATTGTAATCCCCTTTTTTTATTAACGTGGGGAAATCCCTTATGGATACGCCAACCTCTCGGGGGAGAGAGTGGGTTATGTCCGACTAGCACGGACTAAAACCCCGCGGTGTACCGTCCGACCGTATTGTCGGGGCGGCAAGGGATAGAATATGCTAGTCTCCTTGGACAGCCGCCGCAACGGTCCGCTCGGTGGAAGGTGGCCGCCGGGCTCCTTCCTAGTAGGGAGACAGACTGGATACACACCAGCTGCCTCCCTTCGTCCGTCGGACCTGTGCAATGAGGAGATGCCCCCGGCCCATTCTCTCAGGTCCGGCTACGGTGGTGGGAGGAGGCGGGCAAATCGCCGTTTCCTCCCTTCGGTCCCCCGTTGACGGAGAGGGCCGCTCAGGGGGTCATCCTCGTGAACTCTCTCCGCCGCCTCCTTCTGCGAGACGTCTCTCGCACACACACTCAGACACAGTGTGATGCGCGTAGTCCTCCGAAGCGCCGCACTCATGGCATAAGGCGGTTAGTTCCCTACGGGCGAACTGGTGCAGGTACCATCCGAAACAGCCGTATCTGGTGAGCACCTGCACCAGTCGGAAGGACAGGGAGCCCCAACTTCTCCCTATTCACTCCGGCAGGACCGGGCGGACAGCGTCAATAGTATAACGCCCGAAACGCTCGCCCACCAGGTCCTGTCACCATCACCTTAGCGCTTTCTTCCTGGTCTTCCCTCCTCTTGGCCTCAATTTCCCTGGGGACTGGAGGCTCTCCAATTCTCTTCTTGCTTCTCGTGAGAGCATAACGGAGGCGGGCTGCAGACCCATCGACATTTTCCCCAGTCGGGGGTGGCATCCCCATTTCGGCTGCCCAGAAAATTGTATTCCCCCTGATAAACCATATTTAGGTCCTGTATTAAGAGATTCTTTTGTACTGCTAGAAACAGATAATTTTGAAGTCTTTTCAGTCATTAATTCACTTCATATTGAATGTGCTATGGGTTGGGATGGGATATCAACTAAAGTTTTTAAATTAAATGAAGATATACTAATTCCAGAAATAACACATATTTGTAACCTTTCGATAACAAGTGGTAAATTCTCAAAGGCATTCAAGAGGTCCATAATTATCCCAGTTCACAAAGATGGAGACAGATAAGTAATAAATAATTATCGTCTGATTTCTTAAAAGCTCTGGAATACTATCATATAATCAGTATGAATTTTGTAGAGGTAGATCAACGGTTAATGTTGATACGGAATTTTGCGCCTTTATTTCAAAACATCTTGATAAGGGATTTAAATGTCTTGGTATCTTTCTCGATCTTGCAAAGGCTTTCGATACAGTTTCGATTCCTCTACTCTTACAAAATCTTGAGCATCTGGGGATCCGTGGAATACCATTCAATCTCTTTGAAGATTCTCTTACAGACAGAACTCAGTCTGTTAAAATAGGAGATATTGTTAGTGACCCAGTTTTAGTCACATATGGCGTCCCATAGGGTAGTATTATCGGACCTACACTATTTATAATCTACATAAACGATTTATGTCAGTTAGAAATAGAAAATGGAAAAAATATTACCTTTGCTGTTGATACTGTTCTATTATTTCAAGGACAAAATTGGAGATATACATTTCTAAGTGCTCAATTAGGTTTTAATTTTGTATGTGCCTAGCTACGTACAAATCAACTCATGCTGAACACCAGTAAAACAAAATTCATGACTTTTAATATTCGAAATAATTCTCATTCAAGCTTCAATTATCTAAGATTGATTGTACAATCATCATCATGTCCGAATACATTAACTGACTATTATAATTGTCCTAATTTAGATGAAGTTAAAAACACCAAATATTTGGGTGTCGTTATGGACAATAAATTATGTTTCCAATATCATATTTCATCATTAGTACATCGCATTCGTAGGCTTATACCAATTTTTAAATGTATTAAACAAGTAGTAAACAATAACATCGCAAAAATTATATACTTTGCATAATGCCAGTCATTTCTAGTTTACTGCATTCCGTCTTGAGGGGGAACAAGTAAATCCATTTTGCTATCCCTAGAAAGGGCTCAAAGAGCAATACTGAGAGTGATGTTTTTCCGACCATATAGGTACCCCACAGAGAATCTTTACCAATAATGTCAGATTTTAACTATGATTACAGATTTTAACTAAAATTTTAAATAATGTCAGCTTTTTAACCCTACAAATTATCCTCCGTCAACATGTAGGAACGCCAAGCTTACAATTCTCTGATAAAAGAAGGGTCGAGGACATAATAAAAGTACGTAAACATAACACTTGGTATGTTTGTCGATTTGAAGCCTTCCTGAGAGGATTGCTGTATAATAAAGCAAATAATATACTACAGATTAATCAATACAACAGACATATATTAAAAACTCACTTTCAAATGGTTACATTCATAAAATTACACAACTACAGAAAAAATATGATTACCACATTATATATAATTATTATAATTTATATATAATTATAAATTCGGTAGTTTAAATCATACACTTATTTAAAAAGCAATTCACTCATCACTATCATAAAACACTATTGTCTCACTCGGAATACCGTATTACACAATAATCTCATATATTTAGTTAATTCCAATTAGTTTTTATTTATTACATATGTTTAAGTAACTGTTTGTTTTAGTTCTCATTATACGAAATTGTGATTAATTATGTACGCATTGACTTGGAACATTAAAATATTATTATAATTACTCCTGTGGAACCTGGGCTACGACTGGGTGCTTCGGAGCACGCCTCATATGCTATGCCGACGACACCCTAGTCGTAGCCCGGGGAGGGATCGGGGAGATTTGGTGCGCACGGCTACGATGGCCACAACCCTCGTGGTCGGGCGCATCCGACGGATAGGCCTCAGGGTGGCCATCGAGAAGACCGAGGCCATACTATTTCATGGGCCTCGGCGAGGGCCACGACCTTAGACCCATATAATTATGGGTGTTGCCCGTGTCAGGGTGAGGACCCAGATGAAGTATCTGAGCCTCACCCTAGATGGCGCTGGCTTTTTAAGCCCCATTTTGCGGGGCTCGGACCGCGTATTAATGGGGCGGCGGCGGCGCTCGGCCAGCTGCTCCTCAATATAGGGGGGCCGAGTGTTGGGTGCCGCCGACTATATATGGGAGTCGTGCGAGCGATGGCTAACAACGGGGCACCGGTGTGGGGCGACGCCCTCGGTGCCGCCAATGTGCATGTGCTGCATAGTGCGCAACGCATTGTGGTGCTCAGGGCGATCCGGACATATCGCACGGTGTTCTCGGCAGCGGCCTTCGCGCTCGCCGACTCCTTTCCCTGGGAGCTGGAGACGAGAGTTCTAGCCGCCGTGTATGAATTCACGGGGTCGAGGAACCGTAGTGGGGAGCCTCCGGGTCCCAGGGAGATAGAAAATAAGAAGCGGCAGCTGAGGGAGGAGGCCGTGAAGCGTTGGATGCAAGACCTGGCGGAAGCGCTGTACGGGCGGTACACCGAGGACAACGTCCGCTCGATCCTGCGGGAGTGGATGGGGCTCCCTGACGTTCAGATTGGTGCAGGTGCTAACCGGACATGGTTGTTTCGGGCGGTACCTGCCCCAAATCGCTCGCAGTGAGTCGACCGCCACATGCCACGAATGTGGCGCTGAAGAGGACATCGCGCAGCATACTCTATCTGAGTGAGCTGCGTGGGAGGGACAGCATCGCATTCTGGCTGCGGCGGTAGGGGGTAGTGGAGATTTATCGTTGCCGACTGAGGTTTCGGCCATGCTTGCGAGGAGGCCATCTTGCAGAATGAGACGGCGGAGAGGGTCCACGAGGTGGATCCTATAAGTGGCCCTCTCCGCCAACAAAGGACCGGTGGGATGAGGCGGCGATTTGCTCAACTCCTCCCGTCACCATTGCTGGACCAGAGGGGATGGGCCGGGGGACCTATCTCTATCTATATATCTGGTCTAGCTGACGAGGGGAAGCAGCTGGTGTGTACCTAGTATGTCTCCCTATTATCTAGGAGCCCAACGGCCAACTTCCGCCGGGCGGACCATTGGTACGGCTATTCAAGGTGACTAGCGTAGGATGATCCCTTGCCGCCCCAACAATACGGTCTGTCGGTACACCGTGGGGTTTTAGTCCATGGGAGTCGGACATAACCCACTCTCTCCCCTGGGACGGTAGCGTATACATAATGGATTTCCTCACGTAAATAAAAAAAAAGATTAGGCTTGCGTAAAAAAAAAACGTTAGCCGGCCGCAGGAGCAATCGGCGAGCTCGGTGATTTAAGACGAAAGGACCAAAAATTTTATTCAATGAAACAGATTTACACTGCACCGTATAGATATAATAAACTAAAAAGCAGTATCCAGTACAGCGTTTTTTTAACAGGTAATGGAAAACAGTGTAAGTTGATACTTTTATTAATCGCGTTTCTTTTATTTTTTTACTTTACAGATTCTAGCGTTTCACTGCGATACCATCTGATGTTAAATGACGACGCGCTCTAAGGTGGTAAACAAGCTCAACTTAGAGGAACACACCAACAAGTGCTCGTCTACAGATTTTCAACTTGAGGGTGGTAGCTGGGCAGGTGAACATAGAAAAACCCAACCATCACGCTATGATTTCATCATAACATTTTCCTTTAACTGAAGCTCCGACTCAGTTGCAAGGATTCGAACCTATGTTCATCGACGCCTAGTTCAATCACGCTACCAACTAAACCATCGTCGTTTTAATAATAAACAATTAAGAAAATTTAGAGAGCACGTTCGTCTTCTTGCTACTCGGCAATGGAACATTAGTCCATGGTTAAAAATATGCAAGACAACAACACATTCAAGCTGTTCATTTCTAGGAATACGATGGATACCTCTATGTTGTTGGCATTGCACTAAAATTACGGGTTATATTCCGTAGCACGCCAGTCTCGGTAACGTTTTACCAGTACATCGGCCTTTTATCAGAATGATATGTGCCAGCAATTTTAGAACCAAAAAGGAAACTTTTTTTTCGTATTGACTACGGTATTGAGCTAGCAAGCTTCACTAGACTAAAAAGATGTACCCAATCGAGTTTCTTGCCGGTTCTTCTCGGTGACTGGGTTGTTTTCCGAACCGGTGGTAGTTTTGACGTTCATAAGCGCCTTATTAGGGCCTAAACTGAATAAAGTATTTTTGATTTGATTTGATTTGAAACAATTACGATATAATTTTATTTACAGAACCTAATACATCAGACTAAGCTAACTTCTAGTCCCGAGCTTCAAGCTACGAAACCTTTTTGCCAATCTGAGGAAGTAATAAAGGTACCTATCTATAATAGTGAATTAAGATACAATAGAAAATATCTATATATATATTCCTAATTTACATTCTGAAATATTTCAGGAGTATTATTGTAACCATATTATTTCTAGTTTATTGCTGCCGTCAGGGGCTAGATAGATAGATCAGGGATCGGCGACCTACCGCTCGCGAGCCACATGCGGCTCTATGAATGCGAAGCTGCGGCTCTTTTATTCCATATGCAAATATTATTTATAAAAAAAAAACCATTTAAAAATCAATACTTATATATGAATAAATAGATATTTTTCATATGAATAAATAGGTCAGTTTTTCTTTATTAAAAAACTTTATTTATGCAAGTACTATTTATTTATTGTGGAAAGAAACAATGTTTTAAAATTTTGTAACTTATAATTTTTGGCTCTTCAGACTCAAAAGGTTGCCGACCCCTGGCCAACACACTTTTAGTCAAGTTAAATAAGGCATAAATACTATTTTTTATATTTTATCGCAAATTACGTAATTATAGACATAGAAAAAATTAAACGAAATTAATATGTATTATTGCAATTTAAACGCAATTTAAATTATGCAATTTAAAAAAAAACGCCAATTATGATGCAAACTTTCGTACCTTCTTTAAAGTATACAAATATATGATCTACTGCTTGGGTAGCTACTCCCTGCATTTAATTATAACTAAGCAATGTTTTACAGAACCCTAAAAAGAAGATTAAAATAAAATTTGACGATGATACTCCTTTAGACGTTCCGTCAAAATGGACACCAAAAGTAGTAAAACCTCATGTCGACCCGGATCTTCAGACACAGAGTCAGCAAACGGTGCAGATTGAGTTACAGGACCAATTTAATTCACACACTGATAAATCATACACAAGATCAGACTCGGATTTATATACATCACTTGCGATTCCTCGGATCAAAACGGAGAGATCAGACGTTGTCGATGAAACTAAATCTCAACCTGAACCGAGTATAAAATTCGTACAAGAAAATTTAAAATCAGACAGAACTTCAAACTATTTATGTTACAAAGAACCAACCACAACCAATCAGATTTCTCAAGACGTATCAGAGTGTAGAGTATCCAAAAAAATATCCTCGAAAAGGATACAAAAGCAGATACAAAAAGGATTAGAAGAAGAATTACGAAACAAGAACGCTAAGTCACCGGTTTTAGATCTTTTAAGTAAGTATGACAGTTATTTAAATATAATAGATTAAGCAGATCATTAAACCAGACTAGGCCCCCCTCGGTAGTGGCTCAAGCCTAGGTCCGTTCCCTCGGCGTGGAACCCTTGAGTACGCTGCTCGCGCGATACAGTGACACAAAATCTTACATCACTGCGACAACATTACACATGTCACCTCCACACACGTGCACGCATACACGCTTACACATGCGAGTGGAAGGGTTTTCTTCCCTTATCAAACTGAAATAGTTTAGAATATTATCCGATACGAAATATATATAAGAGTTGTTGAGGTATATATACTTGGTACACATATATGTTTCAACAACTCATATATGTATGAATAGTTACTACTTAGCTTAGGTTAGCTCAGATAGGTCGCGAATTGCATGTATCAGGCAACAACCCAATCCGAGGTGTGCCGCGCACCCTTGAGCTAGTTGTCAAAATAAAATCGGCTGAGTGCCTTATGCGCTCGCCTTAGTAGTCCGGTGAAGCTGTTAAGCTGTTAATAGTGTAGTCAGTTCGAAAAAAAAAACAGATCATTAACTTGAAATTTACAATAGACCAGTGATACCATAACTGTTATAATCTAGCGGATTTAATGCGGATTATAGTAGAACTGACGACATTAATTGTACTACCAATAAGCGAGAGACTTGTGTTTACAACTAACTGATATCCCTAATTTGGGTAGCGTGTCTATTATCTTAATATATTTGAGACTAGCTTCTGCCCGCGACTTCGTCCGCGAGGAATGGTTACTTTGCGCTTACACTAAAATGCAGCGAACGCTCTCAAAAGGAAAAAATACCCGATTTTGAAACATTCTTCATCGTTGCTCCGCTTCTATTGGTCTTAGCGTGATGATATATAGCCTATAACCTTCTTTGATAAATGAGCTATCTAACATTGAAATACTTTTTTAAATAGGACCAGTAGTTCCTGAGATTACCCCGTACAACAACATCACAAACTCACAAACGTTACCTCTTTATAATATTAGTATAAACTAGTATAAATAAATATACAGAAGAAACGCCATAAACGCAACGAAATATAAGCACCAAATCGCATGCCCCATTTACTCCCATTTCTCCTCGTCAAGAAAAGACACATTTCTAAACGCGTCGTACTTATAAAGTCGTAATACTTTAAAAAAAGTTTAATATCTTTGTGACTTTTATATAATTAATTATTATAACATAAATTATTTGTTATAGGTGACAATGAAAAAGTACTTTTTGGCGACATTGAGTGGCTTACCTAAACTGAACACAAGATTAACCATCAATACTTGAATTCAGTATGTATCTTTTACTATTATTTATAGAATACGTTTCATATTAAACTTACATAAGTAATTAAAGATGAAGCATTTTCAGATACATCATTTCCCAGGTGATAGTTTATATTTCTTAAACCAAATGAGAAATCAATAAAACCATCTAACAGAACTTTGTCAAATTAAAATAAATAGGTACTTGTTACAATGTATAAAGATTTTTACATGCATTTATTACAACACAGTGTACTTGTAACTTGCAGTGTAAGAGAAAAGCTATCAATAGTTTATTAAGTATCGATCATAGACATAAAAAAAACCCAAGACACACAGTGTAGAATAAAAGTAGCGCTCAAAACCGGCCGCAAAAACTCCCCAATATACACACGTGGTTATAGTTCTGCCATTAATCTTACAAATTCAACCTTACTTCAATGATTTAAAATTGTTTTTACAAGGACGCAGGCGACGCGACACTATTTAAAATGACTGCATAATCCAAAATTATGCACTAAGCGCCTATCTTGGGTTTTTGTATATCAATGGTATAGATATTAATCTTCAGTTCTAAAACATAATATCTCTGTTAATCTGCAGGTTCCTGATATAAACTAGTACGAAAAACCACCCGACTGCTAGCTACTAATTAAGGAAGAGGCTTTGTCCATTTCGAAAACTGTGTTCTTTAATGTAACAAATCTTTATATACGTTTAATTTATAGACGTTAATTCCACTATGGGTCATCGAAAGCTTTAATTTGTAAAACTTATATACTCGTTCACAAAAAGTACTTTTGATAGCAAAGTTATCAAAATAATATACTAATCCAATGATTATACCTAAATTATATTCTTTATGCGGTTTTTGTTAGGAATTATAGTTATAGGATAATATAAGATGTAATAGTTGTAAAGATTTAGTCTAATAAAATTGTGCAATAAAAACTTCTTTTTTATGTTTATTTAAACCTTCTACTGTATCTCCTTCTTTAACAATTACATCATAATGTTTAATTTCAAAGGTAACTACGTCATTCTTAAGATTAGAAACTTTCAGAAAAAGAATAGGCTAGTGTTTGAAACAATAAGCTATTGTTCACAATAACCTCTGAGTAAAATCCTTCCCAGGTAAAAGAAAAAATATAATCCGCTGTCATAACGATAATCTGGTTTAATTTTATTAAGGTCAGATACAAAATAACCCCACGAACAATGGTTACAATAAAATACTCTTTCAAGGTTAAACTATTGTTAGAATGGTAAAGAGTGATCTAGTGCAAAAATGGCAAGTATACATTTGAAGAGTTTTTAAGGGAAATTTATTTTGTAATTATTTTAACGCGCCCTGCCAGTGTAGATATGAGAATTTCCAACTGGAATTTAAATGTCGTTATAATGTTATTTGATTACATATAATATATATACTAATTGATATCAGTTAATTTAAATATATTTGTATATATACTAATAATATAATTTATGATAAAAATGATCGAGAATATTCTCTGTTAATCAATACTGATATTCTAAAGAGGTATGTAAGGTTGTAGGGGGTAATCTCAGGAACTACTGGTCGGATTTGAAAAATTATTTAAGTCATTTATCAAGGAAGGTTATAGACTATCATCATCACGCTAAGACCAATAGGATCGGAGCACTAATGAAGAATGTATCAAAATGGGGTTTTCTTTCGTCTTGAGAGCTTCCGCTGCGTGCTAGCGTTGGCCCAAAGCAATTATTCCACGCGGACGAAGTCGCGGGCAGAGACTAGTAATTTATATAAAGGAATACACTCATTATCAATACTCAGATACTCAAATACACAGAGTAAATACCAGCGTCCTTTAACAATTATAACTGGATATATTTTAATTCAAAACACTGATTTCGCTAGCAAAATACGATACTGTAGTCGCTAACTTTGCAATTCTTACTTTTACGTTTGTTACATTTTCATTGTTTGTACAATTCGGAATTTTCGAATGCGCTGCTGTTGCCTCGATATTTCACCGACGAAGCATTTTGTTGTTTTATCAGCGCAATTCGATTCGTCCTACATTCACTTGATTATTGAGAATTCTTATTATTTTATTTTCAAGTGAATTTCATTTTATTGTTGTGAAAGAAATATTTCAAAAAAAAATGTTAAAAAAAAGATTTAAACCAATAATATTATAACTAAAATACGTCATAAGCGCTTCGACAGCGCCTTGTTAGAGCTTGGCTAGCTAGCTCACTTTTGACGACAACCCCGTCAATTCGCCTGTATCTAAGCAACATATAACTGTTTCGTTTTCACCACTGATATTGAGAATATGCCATCTTACTTCCACATTTTATCTAATACAGTGTGGCGTTACAATATTTCTTTACGTATGTGTGCGTTATTGCGCCATTTATTTGTCAACATATAATGTAGGTAACGTATCTACAGCGTTTTAGTTATAATATCATTGATTTAAACTAGTAAATATATAAAATAAATCAGAATTTTAAAGCCTACGAAATTTTGTTAATGTCACCTATAACTTATATACCTATTTAAAAAAAAAACAATAGTCGAATGTTCATATAAGCGAAGCACTTCAGAACGGTTGCACCTATTTGGCTACGTAGTATGTGACGCTACACAAAGAGAAAATTCACTTTTCATTCATACGTGTAAATTAACTATAGAAACTTCCAAACCGTTTAGATTTAAAATTTGTGTATATAGTCAGAAGAGGCATTAGATGTGAGCGACGTAAACGGCAGCCAAAAAGATTCGGCCTAGTATTATACCGGTCCATACTATGAACGAATTAAGACACGAAAAAAAAATACAGCTATATTATGCTTACTAAAAGGCATCAATCATATGGGTTTGTGTTTCATTTTCATTTATACTAAAAATGTTTTTTGTTTCGATACGGTACAGGTTATGTATAGTTGGAATAAACCAAAATTTTTATTGCTTTGCGGTTCGAGTCTGTGGACATCGTAGGTTTCATATAATTAGTACGGTCCCAAATTTACAGTTGAACGAAAAAAGTAGGTACACAAAAATCTTTTACATAATTTACGAGTGTCTTGCATAATGTATGTTATCCTTATCAAATATGGTAATTATTGTTATGAAGAATTTAATAACAAAGCGCTGAAGAATAAAGGGTAGGTATATGCAGAGAAAAATAAACCTTTTATTATTAATGTTTTTTATTCTGATATAATGAGTAGTAGTAATAATATTCGTCCAATAGGACAGGCGAAGGAATTAATCCATACTGCCAATTCTGAAGTTGTCAATATAGGTAGTTCTTATGTATTCTTTAAAGACCTAATCGCCAAATCTTCTATAGTTCTTATGTATTCTTTAGTCAGTTTTATGTCCAAGTTAATGTAAAGGCATACGCGCCAAATCTTTTCTATGTCCAAATTAATGTAAAGGCAGAAACGCCAAATCTTCTATAATATATTCTTTTATCCATTTTTTTTATCTTAATTTATTTGTTAATAGTAGCGTACTATGTTCCAGAGAGTTTGTTAATTTCCATTGTCGAGTAATTAATCCAATATTCTAACAAGATGGTGGCTCCCTTGTTAGAACTTTCCATGGAGTTTTTGTGGCATCTCAGAATTCATGGTCCGTGGTATTATTTTCTATTCACTTCACTTATGCACAATAAACAAACTATATTACATAAAACACCACCAATTTTACACAATATAGAGTCAAGTAACACAAGATTATGAATAAAAAATAAAATCCACTACATGACAGACTAAGATCCCGCCAAAAACCTCCTGATATAATGATCTTACTTTTTACGCCATAGTAACTGCAGATGATGCACAATCATGTGACCACAGACCTGTAGTCTGTCATTCGTATTGTGCCACACTTTTAATCGGTATGTATCCACAGATGTATCTATACAACAATGCAGAAACGTAAAAAGGATTCTAAATTATTGTTTAACAAAGGGGAAATTTGATCTGTGGTCTCTCAAAGTTTATTGAAATTTATACGAATATTATACAAGTAGTTTGTGACATTTAGGGGGTAAATCCCTGGATCTACTAGACAGATTTTGAAAATTATTTTACGAATAGAAAGCCACGTTATCTGTGAGTGTCATAGGCTATATATTAACCCGAAAAATGTAAAGACGTTTTTGTGAATGTCGGATTTGCAAAGTCGGAGAATAAACGGTTGAACTAAAACGTTTCTTATGAACGCTGCCTTAACAATGAGAGATATATGATTTAGTTCTACAGAAAAGTTGTAGAGCTTGCCTACAAATACCTACAAAAAAGTCACCGACAGCATATGTCTAACTTTCAAGGTTTTTTTTATTATCACGGGGGGCAACTAATACAATGAATAAAATTAAAAAACATATAACTATTCTTTTATTAAAAAACATGGACAATATATACATTTTAATTTTTTTTAATACTCCTGAAGATGTTCTATTATAAGAAATCATATTATTAATTAGTATCGTTTTAAAGTATCATTGCATTCTTAAATGTAATTTCATATTAACTAAGTTTGCTTTACATAGACTTAACCGGTGTTATTACAAAAAAGTTAAATACGTATTGAACCCTGGCATTAAAAAGATCTCATATTAAACGCACCGCGGTCGCTGAATGTTCGCCATCTTACTCTTTTGTCTCGCTTTGGTTACATTAACCTTAGACTTGTGAAAAAGGATAACGCGATCTTGACTCGGCCGAGCGCGGTGCATTAATTTTTAAACAAAGTATTTAATACGTATTCAACTTTTTTGTAATAACACGGCTTAAGTTGAAAAGGTGCCCTAAATAATTGTTTTATTATCTACAAATATATTAAATATAATCGGTCATCCCCAATTGATGTTATTACTTATTAACAATTAACATGTTCACAACATTATATGTATATAAGAAGTTTTATTACATTTGTTGTGACAATTAATAAGACGTACATATTATGCATTAAACTTACACTAAATAAAAATAAAACTCATTCATAGTTGCTTAATTTACTGTGTATTTACCAATTTATTTGTTAGAACATTTAATTAATTAGAACTAGATTATCATGTTTATTTATTGTCAACAATTCAAAACTTCATAAGACGAGAAAATAATATAACCTAATTAAATGAAATTGTACCCTTACAAAGTTACATACTGCAAATAATTTTAGACGATCTTTCACATACAATTCTATGTATACATAGGTTTAATCGTATATACAACTAGGTAGGTAGTCATTACAGTACACAAATAACAATAATTCATTATGGTTTACCATATAAATTAAAACGTTTATTGAAGGGCATAATCATGCCAATTAATTATTTTGTAAACAATAATTTTAGGGCACCTACAGATGGTCCGTAACCAACATTTCAAACAGAAAGAATCATCGCAATAATCAGTATATATAATTAAAAATCAAATATTACGAAAATACACCACTCGGTAACCATGTCTATATTGTTTATTAAGAAAACCAAATTCCTTATTTACAGTATAATAACGGCTTATATTTATTGTCTACTATTTACAAACTCAAAGGGACAATAAAATTATAGGAAAAGTAATTTTATTACTATGTACCGTTAAGTTCAAATTGAATGATAAATAAAAATTTCAAATTTAAAACGATAATATCTTTTGAAATGAAAAGGTTAATATGGAACCATCTAGATAGATTTCGTATGCTAAACATTTACACCGTTAATTTTAAGTTTTTTTACGCGTCGTGT
>MU158754.1:0-16309 GCA_015888305.1 Antheraea pernyi | reverse complement strand
GTCGTGTAGTTCCCTCTCCGTCAGAACTGTCAGTGTCATGTGAACTACCTTCGGACTTTATGCCAAGGCCTAACTCATGTGGGTCCACATAACTGCCGGTCGTTCGCGCCTTTTCTAACGTTCTAACTGGAAATAAATAATAATAGATTTTAAATAATAATTTAATAGCTTTACTTCTAACTATTGTCCATCCGAAACAGGAGTTCAAGGTAAAACCGCAATTAAAAACACATGTGCTTAAAATTTAAGGAAACGAATACCCTGCAATTTATTTTTCACAAGCGACTTTTGGTTTTATGCTTTAATGTCATTAATATACTTTTTACATCTTTCTAAATGAATTCATAACTAAATAAAAATTATAAATTTAGGAATATATGCCAGCACAGCTTTTAATATAGCTAAGCAATTTTCGTTATCACCATGTCTGATAAGGTGTTGGCAAACAAAATTTAGCATAGAGTGAGCTTACTATCATTCATTATCATTCATAATACTATTGTCACAATTTTTTAAACCTTGGATGAATTCAACCCTGACAAAATTGATTTCATTTAATATCATACATAATTTTTTCAAAGTAAAATGCTAGAAATTAGAAACAAAAACTGCAGCCAAAACTGACAGCAAATTGTTATATTACATGATAACAAAATATAAGTACATTTTCTAACTCAATGACAAATGTAATATAATTATTTACAGAACCCTACAGATTTCTGTAGAACTCAGTTATTTCATCTACATGTAATTTATATTTCAATATAGCTGTTATAATGCAGCAATGTAGGTTCAATGTATCAGTCACTAACAATATTTTTTCTTCAATAAAAAATACACTATGTCCTTTTACATACCCCTGACAAGTTGTATACAAAATTTTATGCTGATTCGTTGAATAGTGAAAACATATATGCATAACAAACAAACAAACTCCTAAACAAACACATTTACAATATTGGTTACCATAATATACTAACTAAAGTTATTCCAATAAGATGCAGAATATGATTTTTCTATTCATCATCGTACATCTATTAAAGACCCACTCACCATGCCAGCTTATGGTGTATTGGTAATGTCAAATGCTGAGAAAGCCACAGTATTATATTTTCCCACATAATACGATGGTATTACAAGAATATTTTTTAGATTCAGATTCCCTCAAGATGTTTTCCTTCACTATCAGCAGATTGTTACCAATTGAAATTAGTAAACATACAGAAATTCCAAAAAAATCGTCGGTACATGTCAGGGTTCTAATCCAATAACATCACATTGATATTCCACAGAGCAAACTTCAGCCACCACAACTTATATTTTCTATTAATGAGATGAAAAATATTTTAATTATTCAGTTCTAATCTACACACTACAGAATGAATGATATCACATTATCCCTTTTATTTATGCTTGTCCTGTCAATATAATACCAGAACAAAAATGTTTTATTATTACTGTTATAATTAAGTAAATTATATAATCTTACAGTTAAATAATAATATGTAAATGAAACACCTAGCGCCATCTAGTATTGTGTTGGGAAGATACCCCGCACAATGTCATTTACGAATTGTCAATTATTTTTATTCTCTCTGGTTATAAAATTGCAATGTAGGCACATGTCCTATTTCATTAAAACAAAAAATGGAACTAAAAGGTGATTATTATTTCATACAACCTTTTCAACATTTACGTTGGCAACATTTTTGTAAAGAAAGACAAGCAGTTACTTACTTTGTGTTTCTAAAAGATTATTTTGTCTCTTTAAATCATCAATGTCCTGTTGATGTGAATTGTTTTTTCTTCTCATAAATTGTATATATTCAGCTGCTTTCTTTAATATTTGTGCTCTGCTTGCCTGTAAAATTGCATATGCAATTTAATGACTGTTTAATTTTCTCATATTTTTACTCCATTACAAATTTGGTTTAATAATTTTAACATTATTGTTAAGCACTTCTTCAATCATCATCAAACAATCTTTACATTTTGGGCAATTAGTATTTGCCCTGTTAATATGTAAAAAAATTAACACAACACAGTGAATATTGAAACAAAGATGAATACTACACAGTTATTCACAATTTCAGTCTTCAATTCACAAAACTCTTTAAAAATCACACATAAATTGTTCTAACTATCAGTAAGAATCTCCACCAAATAGAATTGTATTTTTGAAGATTAATTAACTCCTCAATAGGAGATCCATTTTTTTTTTTAACTGACTACGCTATTGATTTTTCAAGGTCTTAACAACTTCACCGGACCACTAAGGCGAACCCTTAACACACTCAGCCGATTTTATTTGACAACTAGCTCAAGGGTGCACAGCACACCTCGGCTTTGGCTGTTGCCTGATACATGCTATTTGTGACCTATCTGAGATAATCTAACTATTCATACATATATGAGTTGCTGAAACATATATGTGTACCAAGCATACTTCAACAACTCTAATATATATTTCGTATCGGATAAAAGAGTTCTGTGAGTTTTGACTAAATAGGAATTTAAGATAAGCTACTTAATTACAGGGTTGGATTTAAGAACCAAGCCCTACACTCCTCTTAATCAGAAAAAATAGATTATTTACAGTAATACTCATACAAAGAAACTAAGGTTTATATTCGCTTAACATTAGAAAGTCTAAAGAATACTAATAGATATGTTTTCATAAAAATTTAGGTAGAAAGGCTGCAGAATTTAATTTGCAAGTTACCGAAAATTTTCGAAAAGTGTATTAAAAAATTACAACAGATAACAAATCATACCACTTTTTCATTTTGTAATGCTGGTACTGATTCCCTTAATGATGTAAAACTGTCCTTTATATGGTCTCTTCTTTTTCTCTCCAAGGCATTATGGTGTGCTCTTTTTTCCGCCTAAAATATATTTTCTATTAAAATACTAGCAATAATTGTTAATAACATTAGACTGGAAATTCATTCCTATTATTTGCAAACTTATAGTTTCAGTCTAAACTCTTTATAAGTAAACTTTTTTTCATTAGAAACAGTTCGGCACATCAGAGATTTAGTTGCAGCATTTTGTAAACTGGTAAAATAAACAATAATACTGATAATCATCATCACAGCAGCCTGTAAGAGACCTATTGTAGAATTATATGCCTCTTCCTGAAAGAAGGTGTGAGCATAATCACCACACCAACCCATGATGCATTAGTGGTTCAACACCCGAGAAATATATAATTCTATATTTTTTCCCAGATATGGTGGTACAAAATCATTTCTCAGGATCAGGTTTTCTCACAACGTTTTCCTTCACTGTCAGCCGATAATGTTACCAATTTAAATTAGTCAATGTATGTAAAATTGTTGCTGTATGCCGAGGTTCCATCCTGCAGACATCAAATTGACATTTCAGCAATAAAATCAAATTTTAATATCTAAAGGCTATTACAGGGTGGATCAATATGTGAACGATTGTGACGTCTGGAAATGACGCCCCTCTCATGTACAACAACTAATAACAAATGTAACTATTTATGTTTTGTAAAAATATATAACATGAAAAGATAAATAAAATCAAGTTTCTTCCTGGTTCTCGATGACTGGGTCGTTTTCCGAACCAGTGGTAGCTTTGACGTTCATAAGTGCCTTCTCAGGGCCTAAATTGAATAAAGGATATTTTGATTGTTTGAAACCACTTGACTGATTCACTGATAACACTTACTCATAATAGCTCATGGCTTTGTGTTATAAAGAGTGTTTTAAAGTATAGATTTTAAGGTAAACCAACCAAATTGAATTTATTACGACGTTACAGGATTGGTTATAATGAACAATGTTATAGAGAGTTTACACTGTATTTGTAATAAAACAAAGGGATTGTAAAACAAAAAAAAAAACCTCAAATATTGAACAAATGATAGTCACAAGGAGAAATTAAGCATTATAATCTGAAGTACAGGAACATGATATAAACAAATTTAAATAAAAACGTGACAAAAATGACAAATGCCCTTGACCTTACAAAAACAATAGTAGCTGTTGAATAGCTATGGGATACTTTATGAGACAGCCACAGAAAGAAATGTAACATTTTAAAGCTAATATTTCTCTATTATCAATGACACAGAAAAAGTAATGAATTCATAAACTGATTTTTCTTTCTCCAAAGATATTAGGACCAATTAGAAAATAGACTATTACCTGGGAATAATAGCCACTTCCACTAAGGTTGTTTCTGGCATGAGTCCGAGAGTCAGAATCATTTTCAGCCTGAAAAAATATTTTTAGTATCAAAATATACAAGGAGAAAATCGTGGGGATTATCGAATGGGAGAACACCTACATCACTTTCTATATCAATGTCCCGGTCGTCGTCACTCATCATATTTATAATAGTTCAGTATGTTATGTAATAGTTATAAACAATAAACAACCATTAGTAGCACTTTAGATAACTAAATATGAAACGTTCTTTACGTTTCAGTAAATCCACACCACATTACTACAAATTGTGTACAAAACCCACAGACAAAAAACATGAATAATACTCTTTCTTTAAATAAAACCACAGAGTAAATTGTATAAAATATAACCATAGAATAACACGCATACACAACTTTAAAAAAAAGATCCATAGACAATGGAGAAATAATGTCTATCAAATAAAATATATATGACGTATGAACACTAAAATTTATATATGTACAGATTTTTTTGTAGGTACCAACTTAATCATTTATTCATGTGGGAAGCAATTTTAAAAAGAAAACACCCGTTGTAACCACATATTGTGTTATTCACATAATAAGTCTAATATAAAGTCTAGCTGCCTGTTTAAATAATCTAAAATTAGACGATTAAAAGTGAAAATCCAAGATATTTTAGGACAAAGAAATGACTGGAAGAGCTTGCTGCATCACGAATTAACATACGGGACCGGTGTCAGCAAAATCACACAAACAAACGTAATGAAACATCAATAATGTATCAAAAACAATATTAATCTAACACAAATTAAGTCTACATAATTTCTTCGATCAACAATAACTAGATATCGGGTCGACGCGAAAAATATGTCTGGGTAAATAACAGCTCACTTGAAATGTGAGTCCTTATTTTGTTTAGTTTGTGTGAAACATAGTCAATGTAAGCACGTTTCACATGCCGCAGTGTATTCAAAAGATGCAAAAATAATACCCGAAAAAGCAATTTAACGGCCGGAGTATCTTACTTTTGCTAAATACATGTTGAATAAGTTATATTTTAAGCTTTAAAGTAACAAATAATATAAAATTTTGAACAAAATTACCGATTTTAAACTTGTGATACAAATGTTTGGCCTAGGCCCTCCAACTACGCACAATAACGGGAAAACGTACTTTATTCATTACGTGTTAAGATTGAATTCACACTAAATGTTTTTTATGTTGTCTTTTCATTTGTGAGGGGAGAAATTTACTGCTTTGCTCGTTTTATCGTAAGTATTAGATAATATTTTGATCATTTGTGACTTTATTATTAGGTGTTATGGTTGTAATTAGGTTGAACTTAAAACTGTTTTAAAACTTTTTTCTCCCTTTCTTAGTAAACAAATAGCTACACATAAGTATATATTTACGCGGATGGCTTTTAGCTTCAATTTTATACGTGACCCTTTATCTAGTTATTGTTGATCGAAGCAGATTTTGCATCTAAATTAAGTTTTCTTGTTTGAACATAAGACTTAATTTTATTTGACAAAAAATCAGTATAGTATCAGTATATCTACTATAGTATATAGTATCAGCCTATAATACACATCATCAAAACGTTCCAAAATCTTATTATCCTAATTGTCAGGATCGTCAAGATTTCCTGAGTTATGATATGCATATCTTCGAAATTCGCTGTAATTTGCTATGATAAAAATAAGTCTGCCTGATTAGAATCCTTAACCACTTAAAGGTCTATCCTAAACCTTTAGTTCGACGCTTAGAAGCTATGGTTCACTCCGATGAAAATAAATCTTGAACTGCATATTCGTCATTGATAAGTTTTTATTTAGCTTTATTTAACATACTTAATTTCTTTTAGAACATATAGGTACTTAAGAACGGCATTGTAGACGTCGTCTAGAAGGGCGATATCTATTAAATTAGCTGAAATCTGAACCATTTGTCTTTGTATGTATTCATTTTTTAATCTATATCGATAATACTCGTAAACGATTTACCCAGCCCAATTTGAGTTGCGAATAAATTACCACTTAACTGACAGTTTAAAATATCTTTTATTATTATTAATTTAAAGATTTTTATTGATTATGAATTTTCATATCTTCATTACATTTTTGAAATTTATAATTTACATTAAATAAATAAATAGATGATGCTCACCGTTGGCATGTAACACCTCCTTTTAGCAGATTTTTATTTTTACTGACATTTAACGCTCTATAACTGGACAACTAATCATTATAACAAGATTTGTACAGATCACGTAAGACGTGTATATACAACCGCTGTGTCGTGGTGTTGAAACACGATTAAATAGGTATTAATTGGGTATAAATATGAGGAACTACCCAAGACCATAATTAACGCAGTACATCTACTTAGTATTTCTAATAGTCTCTTTCTTCCGTGATAGCATCTCATTAGTGAAAAGAACAGCAAAATCGGATTAATAATTCTGGAGATTACTTAAATTAATTGTTCCTACGAAATTACATTTTATTTATTATGTTTGTCTGCTAAACATCTTTGAACTAATCATGCAAGGTACATAGTATCTACGTTGCTCAAATCTTTATCTTCAAATTGAGACCTATGTATATACTATGGTAAGTCAAATAAAAAAGTGAATGTTAGTTTGGCGGGAAGTAAAAATCTTTGTATTGAAATATTTTTATTCAAGAATACACGTTTTTAAGTAACTAGATTCAGAAAAGTGTATAACATAATAGAATGGATCATAACGTGAATACAGAACTAGATAATATTGACGTAAACGATACTGGTTTCTATGCAAAAATTGAAGAACTTCAAAATTATATGGCGCGATTGAAGAAAGTTATCGACACTTCAAGCAATATGCAGCGTGAGTATGATTTGTTTAAACGTATTTGAAAAATATGTTAATTAATATTATACTAGTGGGCGCCCAGAGGTCGACATTTGACCATAGTTCATTGATTTTTTAAAGTTTGAATTTTATTAGGGTTCTTTTGTCAAAGGGTATTATGTTATAATATCATTGTACAATGTAGAATGAAAAAGTTTAATTGGAACGTAAGAGTAAAATAATACATACAGTCGAGCATAGCAAACTCCTTCACAACCTTTTTTGAAGTCCTTTATTGACAGATGTCAAAATGTCTTTTTTATTTACATGTGTGTATATGTTGTGTAAAATTGAAGCAGTAGTGCATTATGTATGCAGTAGTGCATTATGCATTACTCACAAGTAATGCATATTTTAATTAATTTAATGTACTTCTAATGCATTGTATATAAAATAAATAGCTTTCTGCACTTCTCCTCCGTATAAACTTTAATTATGCCAAATTTCACGTTCATCCGTTCGCCTAATTCAGTTAAAAAGAGTTACAAAGTTTAGGCTTCACGTATTAATATATAGATTTGATACATAACTTTAATCATAGAATAAAAATAATAAAAGAAAGAACGTATGGAAAAGGCAGAAACTTAAAAAAAAAAAAATTATATCGATACATTGACAACCAAACCTTTATAGATTGATTGATTGATTATTATTGTTGTTATTACTAAACGAGTAATCATTACCAAGGGATTATTACTCCAATGTTCCACAGACATGGTGGGTCGGTTATTAAAACTTTCCAAAGAGTTTTATGGCATGTCAGAATTTATGCACCGTGTTATTATTTCTCATCCACTTAATTTGTGTACAGTAACCAAGCTATATTCTGCAAAATGCCAACAATATTACAAGATACAGAGCAAAAACCACTACAATATTGGTGTTTAATGTATAAAATAGCAATTATTATACACAAAGCAAATTATAGAAATAGTTGTATTCGTCATAATTGTACAAATAATAAATCTGTTATAATTATAACGTATTAAAAACATACCTAATGATAAAAATATCATATATGAAGGGCTAAAGGGAAAAACTGGCTAAGTCGCCTTTTTTCCAAATTGATTTTTTGTAGTCTATGGCCACAAAATATACTCATTTCATAATATTACTATTTAAAATAAGAGTAAAACGCGTTTCGTCACTTTTTTTTCTTGCGTCTCTACTTTAATAGTAAATAACTAGCGGATTCGGGGACTTAATCACGCCGGTTATTATTATTAATAGACATATTTTATACGTAAAATAATTCCAAATACATATAACATCTAATTTTCTTTCAAAATCATTAATTCTAGTGTATGAGCAAATTTCAGGTTAACCATAAAATGCTTTCAAAATTTAAATAGTCTTTCCTGTAAAGTGTTATAAATGTGACTTACCTAGTCTTTACCCTTAGCTTTTCATATGATTTGACATACATAGCGACAGTTTAAAAAAGACAATGTTTTTTTTTATAAATAGTTTTGTATTTAAGACCACTTGGACAACTTTTAATTACATATAATATTCATTTGAATGAACTCTCTAGCCATATCAACGCCATTCTGGCAATCTATGGAATTATTAATTGATATACATTTCGGTAGACACTTCTTTGGGTGAAGACGACTCAATAGTCTCCATATGTAGGATATAAGCCATAAAATAATTTACTCGATGACGTGTCTTTAATATTTCAAAACAGTGGCAGTAGCTGAGCTTGAAGTTGAAATGGCAGTGCAATACCACGCGGAACTGTTTAAAAATATTGAAGAATTAAAATCTTTGAAAGAAAACATAAGAACTGAAGTCTTATCTAAGAAGCAAAAAGGAATCAATGAACTATAATCTGAGAACCATTATAAAGTATCTACGAGACTATAACTACTGAAGCGTATGACACCGTAATAAGAAGTAAAAATGTCACGGAACATTTACTAATGAATAAAATTTAAAAAAATCTAATTTTTGTATTAATCAGTGGGTATACCGTGATACCTACTTTCTTCTAAATCACATGTGTAATTATCCAATCTTTTAACGGATCAACAATTTTGATGAACTTTTAATAAATCCTTAATTTATTTACCATCAGAGGAGTTGCACCATAAGCCGAATTTGTCGAAACAATAATTCTATTAATAAAATACTAATATCAAAATAAAATCGACTGAGTGCCTTACACGTTCGCTTTAGTAGTCCGGTGAAGCTGTTAAGATCTTGTCAGGTTAATAGCGTAGTCAGTTCGAGAATAAAAACGATGGCCGCTAACACCATACCGAATGTTAAGTGTTCAAATCCTACACAGGACATTTATCTTTGTGATCCGCAAATATCCGTACTTGCCGACAATTTCGAGTTAACTTGGTGATTAAAGTCTTTTTTTTTCTTATTATAGCACGGCAAAATTACTGCACTGTGCCTGATGGTAAGCGCAGTACAATCCAAAAACATTAACGACCACCGAATGACATACTATCCATCGCCGGTCATCGCTGTCATGCCGGCCAGCGAAGAGCTGGATATGCGCAGGCTGATCCCGAAACGCGACCCGCAGAAGCGAATCACCATTACGGGCTTTTTCGCCGTATACATGGTGGTTGCGACCCAGTCAGGCTGTAAAACCCTACCACCCCGCTTTCGCCATTGCCTCGTGCGTTATTCAGCAGGGAGCACCACGTGCAGGTGAGGTTGGCTTGGATGTCTCAATTCTTATATGTTATTCGACATCCCTTACACCCCTAAGTTCTTTAGAACTTTACAGATGCATCGGGTTTAATGTATGTTTATAAAACCTAGTAAAATTCTGACAATACTAAGGTTTTCTAGAACTGTCCTGATATTCTACAGCATAAAAGATGAGGAATGTTTTGAGTAACTTAATAATACGCTGTCCAAATCACCGTTCCAAACTTTCCGCCACTGGCTCATTGCTGAACCCCACAGCCTATAACCTAGTAAAATTCTGATAATAATTTCACTGATGCATAGGTACACTAGAGTTTGATATGAGTTACCCAGCACAGTTTTACCCGAGGGCTAGGCACGGCCGTAGCTAGAGGGGGGCATTGTGGGGCAATGCCCTATCTTGAAATCACAATGCCCTACCTTAAATATAGCAATAACTAAAATACATTATAATTAGATTGTTTAAAAAACAATGTAGATGTAGGTATCTAAACTTTCCCGAACATACTATAGTTTGTGACATTCGAGGGCAAATCAATTATCATAAAATTTTACTTGCGCCCTACCTCAAATTCGACTCTAGCTACAGTCCTGGGGCTAGGACATGGGGTTCTTTAAAACGGGAGTGAACCTTCAAGGTCATTAACATAGTATACCCCTGGTGTTACACCTGTCCATAACTATTTACCAACAGGTAGGAGGGAAGTGCGAGTGCTTGTTGCCTTTTAGCATAGTAAATAATTAAAAAAAAAAAGTAATATTCCAAGTCTGCATGGATATGTTCGCTAATTATATTTGTAACGTTCCACGCGACACAGAATTTGATCCGTAGTATAGAAGCTGTCTATAAAACAAACAATTATAAGAACACATTTGTACGCTGAATTGGAACCCATGAATATTATTCATTAGCCACTACCAAATAATTTGTTTTTTTTTGTCGTGATAACGTATTATAAATCCGTGCCGCCTGAGCCGAGCGTGCAAGCAAGAGCGCGGAACAAGCAATGGGCCTAAGCGTTCGGCTTGCAGTGATGTGACGCATCTATCTCTCTTCCACTCCATCGGCCGATCCGCCTTTTCTTATGACGTTATCACGTAAAATTATCTCCGTCAACCGACTTCACAGACAACCAATTTTTTTTATGGAATAGCTTACGACAATGTCACCTGATGTTATATGACAATGCACGTAATAATATGGTAACACACGAATCTTAAAAATAGAACTGCCTCTTGTTTGCAAGCTCCCAGAACGTATAGATAGGTAAGTAACTTGCCGAATTATGTCTGCTTGGTGAGTATAGGAAGTGCCCTATCCTCTTGAGTGTAAGCTCCCAGAACGTCCAAATAGGTTTTCTAGGTGGTAAGCATAGGAAGTGTCATATTACTACGCTATAGCTTCATCACGTTGTTTGCCTTGACTATAATTTCCAAACCCATAACTCTCGACGAATATTACAAAATCTTATATGTATCGCCTCCACTGCTTCTAATTATAAAGGAAGTAAGTATAAAAAAGTGATCAATTTTTTATTTTTGTTTAAATAATAAACATAATCAGAACCGAACGACCCAAATCTTTAATTATTATGACTAAAACGATATCCAACGTATTTAATTTTATCACTCTTCCGTTTTCCTTAGGCTGTGTTTATTTGCTTCTATATATAGTATACACAAATGATGTAAGAGGATAATCACAAGGAAATATTAAAATTAGTACAGTATTTATTGCTCAATGTGAATAGAAATTTCTAGGCGGAAACACGAGTCAAATGTTTAAATATTCGATTTAGAATACACTCATTCATTAATAATAAGTAGTCAAAAGTATTTTTGTGTCTATATACCATTCACTACAAAACTCTTTTCAAAATATTTATAAACAGTGAAGATATATTATTAAAAAAGTACAAATAATGTATTTTTTGAAGACATCAGCAGCATTTTTAATGCTTATCATGATAGTAGATGCAAGTTCAAAAAAGTATAATTCGCCACCTCACTGTACCCAAGTTTCTAAAGGTAAGTCTTACTCCATTCGCTTAATTTCCTTGAAAGTTTTTTTTCGAACTGACTATGTTATTGTCCTAGCAAGGTCTTAACAGCTTCACCGGACTGCTTCCTAGAATGTAACAACACCTTTTATACAGTTAACTAAATATGTCTACTTGTAAATAATTGCTACTTGTTTGTTGATTTAATTTAAGTTTGAAAATATCGTTCATACTAGATCATATTTCCATACTAATATTAAAAATATGAAAGTGTGTTCGCTTGTATGTATGTTACGTTCTCACACCTTAACTGCTCAAACTATCATCATGAAATTCTATATACACGTGGTCAGTGGTGTAAAAAACGTTAGGGAATCTTTAATCCAGAAAAAAATGTTCTTTTCACGAGCGAAACCGCGGGCAACAGTTAGTAGTTGTAACTTTTTTACCCATAAAATAGATTGTGAGCCCACGTAATCATCAACTTACCATGTTAATGTACTCTATAGAATTATGTTTATTATCATGCAAAAATATTTCAGATACCGATTACAAATCTAATTTTAAACTAGACTACCCCGTAGCTTACATTCATCCTGGCCAAAAGGAGGCGTATCAGCAGGTCAGTAAACTTTTATTATTACATGTGGGTGTTGTCTATTATCGGCAACGACGTGATGTTATAAGCCCTTGCAGCATCAGTTGTTTTTTTTAATTACTAAAACTTAACGACTATTGATCTGTATATTTTTAATTGGACTATATTGTCTGCAACTTCTAAGATCTAATTGGTATCTATTTAATTTACTCAGCGTGCTCATAGTTTTTCTGGTGGTCGCGAAATTGAAAATAATCTATACATATAATAAAAATGTAAATATAAAATGTCTGTATTTTTTTGATTTTCGTGAAAAAAAAAATGCAGGTGCCTACGAATAAGTAACTTTCAATCATTTTTAGAAATGTCTGTCTGTCTGTTTGTATGAACACGCATCACTGCTAAAGCACTGGGTTCACAATAAAACCACACCAATAAAATCATAAAGCATATCTTCGGGAATAGCTTAGTCTTTGTTTCATTAAAATCGTTATTTTTATGACGACGCGGCGTAAGTATGACAGAAATGTAGATAGGTAAATGGACTTAATGCATTTAGGTGACTTTATTAATTACTGTTATTTAATAAGGATTAACGCGGACGTAGTTGCGGGCATACCTAGTACCTAGTATAATAATATATTATAATAGCTAGTTGAAAATAAGTATAATCGGGTGGGCAAACTACAAAGACCCGGCGGGCCGCAGGTTGAGTATAGCTGATGTCATAGAATTATGAAACCGCTTACACTTACAAACTCGCAGGTTTGTTACTCTATGGTTGATGTAGTATCGTCTATTGAACTCTTTTTTTTTAGATGTATTGCCTCAATCCACCACAAGTGAATAAAGCAGTAACGGTAATTTGTGATTGGATCGCCCCACCCCAAGTTCAATTCACATTGGGCGATGAATACATGCATGTAGTTCGACAAGACCCAACAGGCAGATTTGATGGAAACGCTGTCATCAAAACCTATCAACTGTGCAGTCATAGAAATATATCTACTGATTTATTGAACGACACTTTTGTTGTAACCGAAGTGGATAATGAATAATTTTCTCAATCAATTTCCTGCTTTGGGAATTATTATTCTAATTATATTATATTAATAACAATTCTACTACAAAATATGTTTATTATTAGAGTGTTTTTTGTAAAGTATCGTAATAAAAACAATACAGTTGAAAAATACTGAGAATTCTTTATTGTTTGTATTTTAGCTTAAGAATTATTATTATTTTCTATTATTATTAAATACAGTAAGAGTATTTGAAGACTTTCCTCTTAGGTTTAGTATTCGATATACTGCGACAAAATATTTGAACATTTGTTTTTTCTTTAGTAATTTTTTTTTGTTAGCATTTGTTATTACCAAAAATATTAGTTTATCAATAAATCGATGATGTCAATTCTTATTTACATAAGGTATTATGTAAGCGAATGAGTCATAAATAAATGGAATAAAATACTTCAAATTGGACACATTTGGTTATACATTAATAGTTAATTTACTTTTAACAGAAGCTGTCATGAATTTTAATAAAATATATACATTTTTGAAGTTATACTTCTTTTGGCGCGTTAGGGAAAAATGATGAGAGTAAATTTTTACGATGCACGCGTACACCGTCACGAAAAACCGACACCCTGAAGTTAGCTATAGTCAACATTTTGTTTCTTTGTATTTGTTGCTTGTATTTTTTTGTATTAAAACTTTCAATGTATTAAATACCTTTTTTCTATTGTTAGTGTCGTTTTTTCTACAAACGTAGAACAAGGCGAAAGATAAAATTTTTGAAAAGATTTTTATCTTGTTACGCCTAAGAAGTATAACTTCTAACGCGTGTACATAAGTACACACACACTTTTTTTTTCGAACTGGCTATTTTTAAGGTAAGGGCTTTACAGCTTCACCGGACTACTAAGGCGAGCGTTTAAGGCACTCAGCCGATTTGGTTTTTATTTAACATACACAAGGGCGCACGGCACCTCCTCTTGGGCTGTTACCTGAGAAATCGCGTCTGACCTAGCTAACTATTCTAAGCTATTCATACATATATTCATTTTTTTTTTATTCGGCCCACAAACCAGACTTCACACAAATAATCAATTGCCTTACATTAGGTAACATACATAAAATACAAATCTGAGTGCGAGTCCTAAAATAGTGAACACAGCTTACTTACAAAATTACCATGCTTATAAATATAATTATAATAACATAGTTTTTAGTTTAAATTGAAATGCACGCAAGGGACAACTAAATATATCAACAAATTGATTTATCTCATTATATTCCGAAAACATACGATAAAGAGGGGAGTGTTGACAAACATTGGTTCTGCAATAAGGTGTCATCAAAGTTTTTCTATTTACTATACGACTCCCAGGACGTGGCACTACAATCTTAACTTGTTGAAGTAAATAATCGCAGTCAACCAAACCATGAATCAATTTATATAGAAACATTATATCTGCTGTTTTACGTCTATCACATAGGGTTTGCATTTTATAATGTAAAGAAGCAGGCAAAGTTTATTGGATTTTAGCTAGGCTGTGGTCTTATAGTTAATTGAAAATATCCGTAACTAAAGTTGGCAACCGAAAAATATTATGAGAAATAGAAAGAAGTTTCCACTGAATAGTATATCCTCATTAAGCCCAAATTTCCCAAAACGTTTTCTTAGGCAAGACAAGTGTAGATGACAATCGGTCTTATTCACTTTTGCCCCGAGTGTCCTCTTTTATATACTTGTCGTTAGATGTACTAGTGTTACAAATCCCACAGATTGAAACTTTGTTTCTCACCCTTCTTGTCTATTCTATACATATAATAAAAATGAAGTGTCTGTATGTAATATCAAAATAAATTTTTTTTACTACTTGGTTACGAAAGTATACACGCTATTGATAACAAAAATGCAATTTTTAAAAATTTCTGTTTGTTCCGGGTAATCTCCGAAACGGCTACACCGATTTTGAGAGAAATTTCACTGACACATAGCTGAAATTACAGCGGGTTTCTTAGGCTACTCTAAATTAGACTAGGTATTAACCGTGGCTTTGTTTGCTATGCTATGCCCAAAACGATTGGACCGATTTTCACCAAACTTTCACCAGCAGATAACGACGGGTGAAATTCGAGCTAACTTCCACTCTTTGGGAAAAATCCCAGATGTTAATGATTCATTATAAATCGATGTCAAGGGATGATGATTTAGCACATCGTTTAAGAAACATTGGTGGAATGCCATCTGGCACTGCCCCTTTATTAGCATCTAGGTTAGATAAGGCGGTGGCTACTTCAGATTCACGTAAAGTAATATTATTTATTGACAGAGAACTGCAAGATCTTTCAAGAATAGACTGAGGAGTATTAGAATTGTCTATCATTTTATACACAGCATTAAAGTGATCAGAGAAAATGTTACATATTTCTTGACCTCCGGTTGCTGTTCGTTGTCCAAGAGACATTTTATTTGGTAAAGAATTACTATTCGATTTTAGACCATTTATATAAGCCCAGATGTACTTTAGGTTAGTACGAAGAATTCTAGCGGCTGAACATTTAAACTCTTTTAGACAACCTTTAATCATAACTTCACATCTTTTTCGGAGAATTTCAAATGTGAGCTTAACTATTAAATTTCCATACTAATAATTAAATTTATTATGGTATTTTGCCTTCTCCTTTAAACATTTAATCAAGGATCTATTAAACCATATCGAAAGTCTCTAAAGCAGTTCCTTTGAGTAAATTAGACCCACACCATTCGGCCCTTGACATTCTACTGCTTGTAACACAAAATACAGGTTTTCTGAGGCCGAAGCCTTCTCTACATTTTAACTTCCATAAATGAAAACCTGTATTTTGTGTTACAAGCAGTAGAATGTCAAGGGCCGAATGGTGTGGGTCTAATTTACTCAAAGGAACTGCTTTAGAGACTTTAATGGATCG
>MU158753.1:1316139-1408474 GCA_015888305.1 Antheraea pernyi | reverse complement strand
CCTCCTATAATATAAAAAAAAGAAAAAAATATATACGAAAATACGAGCAATATAGGGTATATTGTGAAATACTATATGATTTCATTATATTATTGTAATAGTAATAATAACTTAATTATTGGAAGTGTAGCTTAACTTAAGCTGTAAAAACCTGTAAGAGGCAAAAGTATAGAAAGTTTGAAAAAATAAATTGTTCCATCCATTGTCGAAAGCTTCTACTTTTTTTTTTTTTTTTAATTTGTTTATAGGGGCTTTTATTCCACTGAACATATCAGCCCCATTGTTCCCCAATCTTTTTAGCTCTATCATGAGAGTCGCTGATGAGGTATCATAACCAGGTCATACAGCATCTTAGCTTCATCCGAACAGGGTTCAGTCAAGATGCTGTGACAAATACCTATGTTCTGACTACTACTTTTTAAACTACTCATCAACGACTCTCTTTCGATGTTGTTCTTGGCACACTCCATCATCAAGTGATGCACATCCTCAATTTTTCTGCATACATCGCAGTTGGGAGATTCTGCTTTCCTCATTAGGTATGCAAAACGTCTAGATGGATAGTGCCCCGAACGGATACTTAGTTACAAGGACTTGAATTCATTATTTTATCTGAATAAATTAAGAGCAACTTTTTTAGTATTTTTTATTATTACTCAACTACACTTTTACCGATTGTACATTAGCAGTGATAAATTCTATACTTATTGCTTAGTCCATACTGAAAATTGATACGAAACTCTTATGTAATAGTTGTTTTTTCGAACTGACTACGCTATTGATCAAGCAAGGTCTTAACAGCTTCACCGGACTACTAAGGCGAGCGCTTAAGGCACTCAGCCGATTTTATTTTGACAACTAGCTCAAGGGTGCGCGACACACCTCGGCTTTGGCTGTTGCCCGATACGTGCAATTCGCGACCTGTAATAGTTTGAGATATTCTCTATTATGTAATAGTTTTGATTTTTTTTTTCGAACTGACTACGCTATTGACCAAGCAAGGTCTTAACAGCTTCACCGGACTACTATGGCGAGCGCTTAAGGTACTCAGCCGATTTTATTTTGACAACTAGCTCAAGGGTGCGCGGCACACCTCGGCTTTGGCTGTTTGTTGCCTGATACATGCAATTCGTGACCTGAAATAGTTTGAGATATTCTCTATTAGCTCAGATAAAAAACAGACAGTAAAATCTTATTATATATGACGAGAAGAATGTTTAAATAGTGTAGGGGTCATTCAAATGTTACGGAAGGAATTAAGGGAGTGGGGATTTTTAATTTCATTACTTTTGATGACTTAAGGCATTGGGGTATCCGGACACAGAGTACTTTATATAAATAGAGGTCGCACTCGTTCTTTCCAATCAGCGCCTCTATAATACTACTTTCGAACTAATACCTGTTGGTTATAAATGTACATTTATAGCTATGTATGTATGCATACAGCGGTACTGCGTAAATCGTATATCAGTTTTTGGTCATTTTTATTTGCAACGAATATATTCCTATCGTAAGGCAAATCTAACTCCAAGTATGTATATGCAGGAGTCAATGTTTATAAGTAGATCCGGAGATATATAAAATTGGTTGTAGGAGGCAAGAAAATTCAAGGGAGCACACTCTCGTAACAGATACGTAAACAAAGAGGATGAAAATAAATATTTGAAAGTTGTCAGTTTGGCTTGTCAAAATTAATTATCGTCCACCATATTTTGTTATCAAACTTGCCAAAAAAATTACATAACAGTGCCATCTAGTAAGTTGATTGATAACCAAAACTAGACGCGCCTTTTCCATACAAATTCGATTCTGAGGAGTGAAAATAGCGTGTATCCGGACGTGTAGGTCTAATATGTGAGCCGCGCGGTCTTATCCACTGGGCTACCATCAACCTAGTAGCGAGCCAATATAAATTAATTCCTCTATAGACTACAAACTCCTTGTTTCTATAATTGTTAATTGCTGTCAACGAATCAATAAAGAAACCAGAATAAATTAAATAATACTTAGATGGTAGGGGTAAGAGTATTCGCTTACTTATGCTGACCAGGAGGACGGGGCGGTCAGAAATTACAAAAAATTCACTTACGTCATACTTAAACTTCCCAGTTAAGGATTAAAGGTTAGAAGAAAGTTATACAGAATCATGAATAAAAAACAAAGTTAATCCGTTAAAGTGCCGATACAATTCTATTCCCAGGAGTATGGGCTGAATGAAACGCCTTTAGATTAACCACTAAATAAGTTCTCCGCCGGTGTTATCTCACGTACAGTTACTTAATACTTACTAATCCCAAGATAGTGCTTCCGTCAGTAAAATATCAATGAATATCCCGGGTATAGGATTGCCTGGTGCATAATAATTACTAGAAAGTACTGCAATTAGATGAAGTCCTAAAATATAGACTATATACTCAAAAACAATACGATTCATTGCATATTTAAACCACCGTCTGAAAGGGTTTTGTAAATTCCGGTAAAATATTGGATTTTGTTTAAGAGAATCTAGGAGTTAAATTATTTTTTATGTGATTTGAAAATCATTTTATAAGTATTTTTATTGGTACCTACTAGTGGGTGCCCAGTGGTCGACATTCGACCGTAATTCATTGATTTTTTAAAGTTTGAACTTTATTAGGCTACTTTTGTCAACTTACTTTTATAATCAAGAATTTTTATCATGGTTACTTAGTTATTATAATAATAGCTGTATGTTATAATATCATTGTTGAATGTAGAATGAAAAAGGGTAATTGGCACTTAAGAGTAAAATAATACATACAGTCGAGCATAGATAGCAACCTCCTTCACGACCTTTTTTGAAGTCCTTTATTGACAGATGTCAAAATGTCTTTTCTATTTACATGTGTGTATATGTTGTGTAAAATTGAAGCAGTAGTGTGAGTAATGCATATTTTAATTAATTTAATGTACTTCTAATGCATTTTATTACAACTAGGCTAATCTGAACTAAACAGGTTCGAAAATAAGGGAAAACATAAAAACCCTTCTGCCATATGTGTAGCCATGTGTATGTGGGATGATCTGTGTTTAGCTGTTCAACAACTGATTGAAAATTTTCAATGTCACTGTATCTCGATAGCAGCGTGCTCGAAAGATCGAACATAAGCCTGCACTGCTGTCGAGGGGGGGCGCGGCAAGTGTGCGGGGGCGAAATTCACAGCCAGGCCAGAACGGCTTGACCTGTGGTTCGTTTTTAGCGGGGTCTTAAGCCGTCATATAGTGATATTTACGTTTTATTCATAAGCTTGTGTTATTTGACTTTATGTTATGTCATATTGATGGCATTTTACGTAATATAGTTCGGTTATTGTATATAAGTGAAATGGATGGAAAGTAAAGCCACGGAGGATGAATTTTGATGTCACAAAAACTCTTTAGAGAGTTTTAACAAGGGGGGTACTACTACCTTATCAGAACATTGAAATTATCACCAGCTAATTAAATCTAGCACGTTGTCTGGTCGAATCCACCCTGAATATAGTACCTAACATATATATAACAAAATTAAGAATCTCATACTAAACGAATACAATATAAACTAGAACAATATTTTATAAAAAAAGAAATACAAATAAAATAATATGAAATGTGAAATACTAAACATAACTTAAATTTTAAAACTTACAGAGAAAGAAAAACAAAATGACAAAGAACTCATTCTAGAAGTAGTTGTAATCTAGGGTCAGTGATTGTGCATATTTTTCTCTTTTATTATGATATTATTAAATGTGGTGATGCTAGCGCGACAACCGGAACTTGACCGGCAGCAAACCCACAGGGCCCTAAAATCGTTACTGCGGTTATTCCGATTGAACCGGTATTTTCCGAATTGTATAACCGGTTTACCGAAACGACTTATTGTAAATCGCGGTCCTAAAATTAAAATTATTAATAAATATATAAACCGACACAATTATATGGAAATCCCTGAAATCAATGACAATCCGACATAAGAGATTTTTTTATTTATTTAATAAACAAAAACGTTCAAGAATTTCAGAATCTACATATTCTACAGCTGAATGGGACCATTATGGGAGTACAAGCGAATAACCATATAACTTAAGGATTTAAAAACAATTATTTGTGCTAAGTATACGTGTATTGACCAAAACAAACTTAGTATAGAATAAACAAAAATATATAATAAATAATATAAAAAATACTTACTAAAAGTTATATAAATCCATAAATATTTTCACTATTACAAGTTTCTACGGCTTATTCTCGTGTCTTTTTATTAGACATTCTGATGACTAAAAACCTCATGAATAAATTAAATATTTTTCGAGTTTTTTTTTATATCATAGGAGGCAAATGAACAGTTAGGTCACCTGATGACCACCATCCATAGACACTTGCAACACCACAGGAATCACAAGTGCGTTGCCAGTATGTATTTGGAAGAAAGGGGAGTGGGGAGGGGAGTTGGGTACCCGGCGCTCTCACTGACCGAACGAAACGCAACAATGCAAGCACTGTTACTTCACGTCGGCTTTCTGTGAGAGAGTGGTAGTAGCCCGGGCGAGCCGACCCATTCATGTTGAAACCAGTAGTAGCTTCAGCGTGGCTCTGCAAGACTATGTTAAAAACATTACATAGTATAAAACAAAGTCCCCTAGTCCGTGATAAATTAAAAAAACTACTGTGAACGGATTTTCATACGGTTTTCACCCTATTTTAGAACGAGTATCAAAGGCTGCACTAACAGGTTCCTACCAAATTTGGCTAGGCAGGGCGGGAAACTCGAGCAGTGAAGGTGAGCGTTGATGCGCATCTCAAAGGGGGCCTCCTTAAACCTACACCTGGGTCGCAAGTCCTGGGAACTGCTCTGAGTTTCTCCCTCGGCCACACGATGGACCCGGCACCCGCACGGTGAATCCATGGAATGCTAAGAAGTTCGTCTCATTCATGAGGGAGGTTTTGGTATATAATTTGTTAGAGATTTTTTTTATAATTAGGGTGGAAAAACTTCTGCCGTGCCTGTTTGTATTTTATATGTATCTAAAATTAGCATCGATTTATCATTAAATTGTCTCGATGTTATACATATTATAAAACAAAGTCCTCGGCCATATCTGTATGTCTGTTCGCGATAAACTCATTCCGACCAGACCGGGCCCGCTAGTCTAATATAATACTTGTCTGTACCTGTATTTGTATTCTGCGCAACTATTTACGAGCGCGTGATCTAAAACTTTCTTTTTTTTTCTTCTTTTCTGCAGACTCTTGGTCCGCACCTTTCTTTTTTTGCTATCGTTTTATTTTAGGTGTATTTTTTTTATATTATATATATTTTGTATATTTACTAGCGGGCCGGACGGACGTTGTCCTGCCTTGGTAATAAAAAAAAGTCTAAAGTTCAAACGCAGCGCCACCTACCAACTCCAATTGTGAATCCAAACCATTCTCGGATCCACTAGAACACGCACACAAAATTTCATCAAAACCGGTCCAGCCGTTTAGGGGGAGGTCAGTGACATACACACGTACAGAAGAAATTTATATATAAAGATCTGTTCCTTTTTATGATTTCATTTAACTATTTTAAAACGGATTTTTTAATGACGTTATTGCAACTCAAACATCAATTTGGCGAGAACTCTAGGTTTCTTATCATTGGATTGATTGGGTATTGCTTATTTAATGTTCAGCTAAAAACAATAAAATGCATTAAACCGATAGATCTTGTAATGTTAACGTCTACGTACCCTAACCCTACCTAAAACTATTCAAAACATTTTTGAATAAGTTGAGAATTATTAACTCTTTGTATATATTTCTAGGAAAGCAACCACCACTCCCCCAGAGACCACAAGCTTTTGGACGCGGCTTCCCTCGCGTTTTTGTATGTTTTATTCATCTCTTGAAAACAGTACTTTTTTTTTAAAGAAAATTACGCTGTTATTTTTGTATTTCTGAAAATGTGCATGTAAACAATGATTTCGATTGTGTAGTCAAAGTGTGTATAGCAAACAAATAAAACTTCGCATTTATAACATTAGTTAGGGATAATAGTCCACAAAAACAATTAAATTTATGATATAACTAGCCTCTGCCGCGACTTCGTCTGCGTGGAATAGTTACTTTGGGCTAACGCTACAACGCAGCAGAAGCTCTCAAGAGAAATCGGCACTACATGGACAGAATGGCATCACTAGTTTCAACATGGCCGACAGAATTGAACGTCGTACGTCATTTGTTTCTAGTTCGAATTTGACCTACACGTGTATAATCCTTTAGTTCAATATGGCCTCTTGCTGGTAACGTCAATATTTGTTCTTACGTCTTTATGGAATAAAGGTTAGTTTGTTATCAATATTATCAATCCTTGTCCTACGCCTAGTTATTAATGTTATTATTAACAATGTCTATTCCTAATCACAATAAGAATACCTTAATAATGGAATTAATATTATAAATTATTGTTTTCACTTAACATTCACGAGACGCTTATAGATTATCTTTTCCATAGCGCACAAACGTCATCTGTCAATTGAGTGTGCGTTCAATGACGTTTGATGCACGGAAAAGTTCAAATTAAAGAAAATTATATTTTTTCTTTACATATATAACACTGAAAGAATTTTCCAAAACGGACCAGTAGTTCCTGAGATTACCCCTTACAACGTCACAAACTAACAAACTTTACCTCTCTATTATATTGGTATAGAAATATAGGTGACTAGTTCAAAAGTTAATACATTTTAAAATTGAGTAAATTATGACTAACTTTAGCGTCCGTTTATCATCATATATAGGCTCCCATCGAAAATCAGCGCTGCAGTACTACTAACAGTATTGCAGATTTTTGCTGAATGGGTTCGCCAATTGTTGGACACCTATTTTTTCATTTTTAAAATGTTTTTTTTTTCTGTCATAATTATTTGTGTAATTTAATTTAATTGTATGGTTGTTCCAGCAATAAAGTATTTCTTTCTCTTATGAACAGTATGATTTATTACCAATTCAATCACCGGGGAAGGGTGAGTCAGTAAAGAAGCCGTATATCCTTGGATGGCATTTATTTCAATTAATTAATTAGTACACATAATAATAACAAATTTATAAGCGGTGGTCGATATGGTCGATCGGAGGTGAAGTAAATGTCGGGCTTGTGCATCGCAATCTGTCTACATAGACATATAACCATGCATGCACACTGTGGCGCTACAATTTCTTTATTTATAGTTATTTTTAGTTTTAAGGGAAATAATCAAATCGATTCTATAAATACTTCAGCGTAATTGCTTGATTATAGATTTTTAAAGTAACATTGATTTGGTTTTTACTTGTTTTTCCATTGCGCAGCACTTATTTACCCTTAAAATTAGTGCCGTCACTTTGTCTAGCTTCAATACAAAAGAAATACACCTAAAATCAAAATGGCCTTTAAAAGGCGCTTATGAACTTACAAACTACCACTGGTCCGGAGAAACAACCCAGTCATTGTGAATGTTACCGGCAAGAAACTTGATGTGGTTTATATTTTCATAATACAAGTTTTTACAAACGTAATCACATTGGTTTTTGGTGGATGTACAGAGAGGGGCGTCATGTCCCGACGTCACTCACCATCGTTCACATACTGATCCACCCAATAATAACCTGTAGACATTAAAACCCACTTGACATGATGCTTGAACTCAATATCCAGCAAACCGGTAATGTGTTTTGGGACTCTATTATAAAACCTAACACTATTACCTAAAAAACTTACTGATCTTAGTGAGTCTAAAACATGGAATGACCAATCTGTTATTGTTTCTAGTGTTTAAATTATGTAGTTTAGGAGATCCCAAAAAAAAAATTTTTTTCCAAATAGGCTCAAAACTTTTGTTTGGGTGTAAAAAAATTACTGTGAAAAGATGAGCTCCTAATATTAATATTAAGATTGTCCTCTTCGCATTCTTTTAATTCCCATAAGAATAACATGGGAAAAATTTGTTTTGCTTCTTCTGATTTTTGTACCGTTCAAACGACTGCTTGACTTATAAATCGCTGTTTCAATCATTATAGAGAATGGAACGCTCTACAAAAAAGGTCTGATAACATTTTTTGGTTTGTCCACGCGTTCAAAAGTTATTCAAGATCAAAGTTCAATTTTTCAATAATTTGATCGAATTTTATAAATTACACCAAAACTGTTGGTTTCAGTGTGTTGCACAATACGTATAATCAGCCAGTCAGTCAGTCAGGAAAACCAATAAACACTCTGAAGACACTGTAACTATTTATCCGGGCAGAGCTTCGCCTTACAGTAACTTCCACATAGGAGTGCGTCCAGATCAGCGACATCTTGCCCTTTATATGCTGAACTCCCACCAATGTAGTCTCACACCGGGGTGAATAATGAATAGCCGACCAATTCGAGGTCATTAGTAACACCCCCGATAAAGTCAATAGCGCGGTATCGCAGGTCAATAGTGGTTCCCCGGGTGGCGTTGTAGTCTCGCCTCTCGGGTATGTCATAGCGGTACCGGACGTAGTCATTAACAAGTGTCAAAATAAAAATCAAATTTTTTGTCAAACATAAATTAGACTTCATACCTACATTGTAGGTGTATTACTAAATCCAGCTTTTCTAAATTTTAAAGTACATACGTTAGAGTATGAAGAATGTATTGCTAGAGCAGAGTTAAGATACTGAGTTCCTAAAGCTTGTTCTTTAATGATTCGCGAAATATTAGAAATTAGCTTCTTCCCGCGTTCTTGCCCATGGAATAGTTACTTTGGGCCTCGGTCCCATGTTTCAGACTTAGCAAAACCAGTAATAGTTTTTTAGGTAATAGTATTAGGTTCTAAAATAAAGTCCCAAAGCATCTTACCGATTTGCCGGACTGTAAATTTAAGCACCACGTCAAACGGGTTTTAATTTCAAAAGGATATTATAGAGTGGATCAGTATGTGAACGATAGTGATGTCTGGAATTGACTCCTCTCTGTGCATCCACTGAAAGCATTGTATAATGTATTGGAAATATATGTTTAAAAAATGTACCCGATCGAGTTTCTTGCCGGTTCTTCTCGATGACTGGGTTGTTTTCCGAACCGGTAGTAGTCTTTGACGTTCATAAGTGCCTTATTAGGGCCTAAACTGAATTGATTGATTTGATTTGGGCTAACGGTAACACGAAGCGGAAGCTCTCAAGAGGAAAAAAAATAATTTTGAAATATTCTTCATTAGTGCTCCGCTGCTATTGGTTTTAGCGGGATGATATAACCTTCCCCGATAAATGAGCTATCTAACATTGAAATAATTTTTCAATTTTGACGCGTAGTTCCTGAGATTAGCGCGTTCAAGCAAACAAAACTCTTCAGATTTATAATATTAGTATAGATATATCATCACGCCAAGACCAATAGGAGCGGAGCATCAATGAAGAATGTTTCAAAATCGGGGTTAACGTACTGTTATACCCAAACTATGTACAATATGCTGAACTTTGTCCAACACCACAGAACTATATCCCTTCCTACCTAGCACCTTTCCCAGTACCTAACGTCAGCACTTTCCGAGTCCTCTCACGGTCCTCGATACCACCCGGCAGTTCATTCCCAGTCTCGGTCCATATCCCTCTTAATCCTTATAATCATTCAGTGTTAAATAATAAGTATATTAAGTTAACAAATCTTTGTTAAATAATAAATCTATACTATAATATTATAAAGAGGTAGAGTTTGTGTGTTTGTGACGTTGTAAGAGGTAATCTCAGGAACTACTGGTCCAATTTGGAAAATTCTTTCAGTGTTATATAGCTCATTTATCAGGGAAGGTTATAGGCTATATATTATCACGCTAAGACCTATAGGAGCGGAGCAGCAATGAAGAATGTTGCAAAATCGGGGTATTTTTTTCCTTTTCAGAGCTTCCGCTGCGTTTTAGCGCAAAATAACCATTCCACGCTTACGTATTACTGCCCGACGAAGTGGGCACGGGTCGGCTAGTATATAACTTTTTTTTTAAATGGATTTTTAGAATTCCGTATAACAGCACGTATTATTTAAAAATATTTTCACCTTCTACGTAAACGAAGTCGGGAGTTAAAGTTAGCGTTAGCTCTAAGTAACTAACTATTACGCACAAACGAGGTCGCGGACAGAAACCAGTAATAATATATTAGTATATATTGCTCGAACTGCCAGTTTTTGTACCTTGAATATGGTGTCCACCTCAGCTATACCTGAAAAGTTTTTTTTATGTCATAAGTGGCAAACGAACACCACCACCGTCCATGGACACTAACAACACCAGTGGAGTCGCAAGTGCGTTGCCACCCTTTAGGGGAAAGGGATTAGGGGTGGGAGAGGGAGAGGAGAAGAGCGGAGGGGAAGTGGACCTCCGGCGCTCTCACTGACCGAACGAAACGCAACAATGCAAGCACTGTTACTTCACGTCGGTTTTCTATGAGAGGGTGGTACTACCCCGGACGAGCCCACCGATTCGTGCTGAAGTAATAGTTTCAGCGTAGCTCTACCACCATTAAAAGTATATAACATCTACTTTCCTCACGATTTACATCGATATAAAGAGTTTATTTGTAGAATAAAAACTGATACAATCTTATTCTGATTCCAAATAAAGCGGCAACGCGAATATTTGTAAAGAGGCGTCAAATAACGTCGATTTCCAAACTTTGGCTGGCGTCGTGTCGCCCCCGGGTCTTCTGATTTGTAAGCAGAACCCTTTTACGAAACCTTTTTTCAAATTTGTCTGGGTTCCGCTTCAAGTGAAAACGGAATATTCCATAGAAATCGATATTCGATATCTTATTATATTACATAGTATAAAACAAAGTCCCCTGCCGAGTCTGTCTGTCTGTTCGCGATAAACTCAAAAACTACTGAACGGATCTTTATGTGGTTTTCACCAGTGGATAACGTGATTCACAAGGAACGATTTGGTTTATAATTTGTCCAGGATTTTTTTATAATCAGGGCGGGACAACGTCTGCCGGGTCCGCTAGTTACATATAAGACTAATTTTTGCACGCTGCTTCGCTCACGTTAATGTAGATTTGATGTATACCTCGAGAATAGTTGGTACACATATAAATTTCAATATCCCATATAACTATTAAGATGTAGCTCAGCTTATGTTAGCTTCGTTGTGTTGGGGTGTAGTGGAGCTTGGTCACGCAACCCCGAGACACTCCCATAGCGCGGCGTAGGTTGTCGTGGAGTTTTACCCAGTTAGACTCGCCGAAAGGTGCCACCACATACGAGCCTCGGCACGGCTTAGTTAGGTAGCAAATTGCATGAACTAGGCAATAGCCCAAGCTGAGGTGTATCACACACCCTTGAGTTAGTTGTCAAAATAAAATCGGCTGAGTGCCTTAAGCGCTCGCCTTTGTAGTCCAGTAAAGCTGTTAAGGCCTTTCTGGGTCAATAGCGTTGTGAGTTCCAAAAAAAATCGAGAATAGTACATGTCTTTTTATGTACCCCTGGTAACGTGTTGGCAAAATTTCATAAAGATTGGTTTTGTAGATAAGGCGTGATAAACAAACCCTCTTTCGTATTAGTAAAATTAGTTTTTTTTTTTTTTTTTTAGCGGTGTGTTGGGGTTCCCATGTTCCTATTACACCGGTATGTACCCGGCTGTCTCCTAACAGGACGAGGCCCGGCGGCGGCGATTCGATGAAATCTATAGAGATCTCGTGCCGCCCCAACATAGCGGCAGACGTACACCGTGGCGTTTTAGTCCATGCGAGTCGGACATAACCCACCCTCTCCCCCGAGAGGGTGGTGTATCCATAAAGGATTTCCCCATGATAAAAAAAAAGAAAAAACAAAAAGGCAAACGAAGACGTAAGAACTTTTGTTAGTGAATAGGTGTTACATTAAACTACGTAATGTAAGCCTCTTAACACCGCTATTTACTTATAATTAACAATTAGATCAATAAACATAACATTTAATACTATATTCAGTGTATAATAATTCAGTTACTGAAAACGTAGCATCGAAGTAGAGTCCTTTCCAAACAGAGCGTCGCACCACGACTAAAAGCATTCCTTTGTACACGTAACGAATATCTAAGTGACTATTAATTATTTCGGTACAAATAAAAACCATGAGACGGCGAGGGAACGTACAAATAAACCGCTATTCATTCAAATGGACTTCTTGAATCCATAAAAAGTCTTGATTTGTCAAATTTACTTACATATTTAAATGTACCTTTTAGTCCATTTAGTTTTGAAGTGAACATTTCGTTGAGCGCGTTGTGGGGTCTTTTTTGGCAGGCGATTAATTTATAATATCGCGTCATTACATGCTAGTAAGTGTAACCTACCGTAATCCGGTTGTGGATTGCTGAGGTTTTCTTTGGGAGCTACAGTATGGGATTCTTCAAGGGAAAAGTGAATAGAATATTGGAGTGTCGGCATCGTGCATGTGACACCTCTGATGTTGCAAGCGTCAATAGGCTGCGGCGACTGCTTAATATCAGGTGGTCCGCGTGCTTGTTTACAACCATCGTAGTATTAAAAAAATTCGGCTTGCGTCAGGCTAGCTACGCGTAATATAACAAACAACCCGTGTACATGTAAAATTGTGCTTGTGCAGTCGATCATGTTTGATGAATTAATAAACCGAATAAAAAAAGTACATAATTGTTATTCGGAGTGTCAATAGATGTGAAAGAGAGATTAATGATAATAATTACAATTTACTAATTATGAAACTGAAATAGACCTGACTATAATTAATTTAAGAATTCAAAAGGGAATACAGTTCAAATTTAATCATTTTGAGTTTTCGCTTCTGTCTTTTTTAATGGATAGGTAAAATGAGCATGTTAGTTGAAAAAATATCACCAAGCATTTGTCGGTGTATTCCAACAGCTTCATTTGAGAGCCAGACCCCATTTTAGTCCCCAGTTTAGTGTGACTCATGGAAGACCACATCGTTATTTATTTTCTAAGAATGTGGTCAAACACTAAAACTTATAAAGTATAAAAAAAACACACAGTAGGTACATAGATTTTGTAAGGGACTTTTTTTCGTTAGTTAGCCCTACCGAAATTGTCAGATTCCAAGCACGTGTACGCGATCGTGCGGCACGCAATATGCACACACGTATGCTCAACAACGTTACATGTATAGTTTGCTTAGTACCTATGGTTCGTGAGTTCGGTACAAATCCACGGAGTTTTTCACGCAAGACAACTCGAACGGTTCAAACCGAGAATCAGCCGCTTTGATACTCTTGAGCTTATCACATCGGCTGAGTGCCTTAAGCTCTCACCCCAAACCTCGGTGAATCTGTTTAGGTTCTACAGATCGACAGCGTTAGTCAATTTGAATATAAAAACACGTGTACGGTAGAAGTGAATCCTTTAAAAAATAATACAGTATTCATCATACATGTGAACAATACAAGGCTTCGTATATTGAGATTGACATAGCGCAGACACACATACGCATTTACAGCGCTGGAACCATAGCCAGTATTAGGTAATGCAATATATACTTATTATAATTATAATAATAATATTATAAAGAGGTAAAGTTTGTGAGTTTGTGAGTTTGTGACGTTGTAGGGGGTATTCTCAGGAACTACTAAACGGATTTTGAAATTTTTTTTACCAATTGAAAGCCAAGTTATTTGTGAGTGTCATGGGCTATATATCATCACGCTAAGACCAAAAGGAGCGGAGTAACAATGAAGAATGTTGTAAAATCGGGTTTCTTTTTTCCTTTTGACAGCTTCCGCTGCGTCTTAGCCCATCTATACTAATATTATAAAGAGGTAAAGTTATTGAGTTTGTGACGTTGTGACGTTGTAGGGGGTAATCTCAGGAACTACTAAACCGATTTTAGATCAATAGAAGAGGAGCACAAATGAAAAATGTTTCATAATCGGGGCTATTCTCCTCTTTGGAGCTTCCGCTGAGTGTTAGTGTAGTATCTATTAGTATCTATTTCACGCAGACGAAGTCGCGGACAGAGGCTAGTTCTTTATAAATTGTTAGGAGCTAAAACGTATGTCTCTTAGCAATAATAATGCTTTTTCCATGAACAACGAATTACCAAAGATGTCCAATTCATTTCCTAATTTGTTGTACAGTTTACTCAGTCTTACTCCTGCATTTAATCCGATATTAGTTTTTATAGTCCAAGTTTTAAGTAAGTTGACGTGGTGCCTTGGGAATGCATGCGGCGTATTAAAGGAGAACCTTTGTAGGAACTGTGGACAATCGGTTATACCATGCAATTTTTTATAAAGAAAAGTAAGATCAATCAGTTGCCTTCGAGGAAATAAGGGGTCATGTTTGAAGATCTTTAGGTCATCATGTAAGAAAATTTACGTTTACTCCTATACAATGTATAGGCAAGCGATGCATAAATCTCTTGTGTAAAGATTCGGTTCGCTCTTGATGTTGTTTTTTTATACAGTGGGTACCATACTACATTATTTTAAATTATTTCTGACATAGATATTGAATAATATAATTTTCGTGTCGTGATGTTTGAAGCAAAGTTTTAGACGCTTTGGATATCATTTCATTGACTGCATGAATGATAGTTTAGAATCAAAATATACACCCAAGCACTTTATGTAGTTGAGTTCTTTGAGAGTTGTACTGTATACGTTATAACTGGATGATATACATGTATATGTTTACATTTCTCGACATTTAACACAATTCCGTTACTGGTACACCAATTTGACAGTGAATCAATATCACGTTGCCGATCAAGCCACTCTTCATTTATACTGACGACTTTGCTGCCGCACAATTCATAAACGCAGTAAAGAACATGTCAACGTTTTCGAGAAAAATGTGGTCAAATTTGAAATTGTAGATATTTGTGGTTACCTGCAATTTGTTATGCAAACATTAGTAAATATATTATGTATATATACTAATATTTGCGTAACGAATTTCAGGTAACCACAAATAAAAATATCATTTTATACCGCATTTTTCTCGAAACCGTTTACATGTTCTTTACTGCGTTTATGAATTGCGCGGCACAAAATTTTAAGTTATGGCTCGCTATTTGTCAACGAAGTAATCATGTTTATGTCTTCAAATCAAAGTTTCTTGCGTAGTATGTCATGTAGTAGTTGTAATCTTACGATATTTGATTATACTGATCGATATTGGTGGAATCTTGCGTAATGTAACTTAGCTATTGTGCACAAGTAAAGTGGATGAGAAATAATTACATGGAGCATAGATTCTCACGTTTTTTAGGTCACTTGACATATCGATCGCGAGTAGCTTTTTAAGTCGATCTCGAGAAAAATTTGCCGATATAGAAGTATGCACAGATTTTATTGTAGTAGGTAGGTAACTAAAACAAAATGTTATGAATAAACGACTATATTTAAAAAATATATATTATAGGTGGCAAATGAACAGGCGGGTCACCTAATGCTAAGTGATCACCGCCGTCCATAGACACTAACAAGACCAGTGGAGTCGCAAGTGCGTTACCTGTATTTTAAAGTACGCTCGTTTGTTGAAGGTTTGTAGCTTGTAAAGGTTTGGAAACACCGCCGCTGGGAGTCGATTCCACAGGGTCGAAGTACGAGATAGAATGACCTTGAGAAACCTAGGCCCTTAAAGGCTGTAGTCCGGTGAAGCTGTTAAGACCATGGTAGATGAACAGCGTAGTCAGTTCGAAAAAAAAAGTCCTTAAAGGCCAGAGTAAACCTCTAACTCATCACTTTGTTTTCTCGTTTTAGCAGGAGTTACCTACACCTACCTAGACGATAATCCTACATCACACATACTTGCAACCTTTCAGAGTCGATCGATCGTAGTCTAACAATATTGAGGTGGACAGCCAACACTTCAAGTTTGAACACCCCTGCCCTAGATAATTCTGACAAGGAGGCCGCCATCTTGTTTGCACACTGACGTCTTTATTAAATACGTTGTATTAATTAAACACTTAATATTAGCAGTAATGATCTTTAGTAAATAGAATTGATTGCCGAAATTAGGAGCAGATAAAAAACTCATTGTTCATTGGACAAACATTCAAATTATTTTTGAAACCATAGGTTCATTCTTGACTAGATGTGTCCGTGACTTCGTTCGCGTAGAACTTTATATAAAAAAACCAGGGATAGTATTAAGCTCACATACTTATTTACTTTAGTCTCGTACTTGCGTCGCGTCGTCATTAATATTACAATAACTTTTGATAGAGTAAACCGATTTCGATGAAACAACTGAATGTTATTCAAAGATATACCTACATATAGAAGTATTTACCATGAGCGCAGTGTTTATCAAACAAACAGATAGACAGTCGGAGATTTCTATGAATGATTGAAATGTATTTTATTATTTATTCCTAGACACCTGCAACAATTTTTTTAATAAAAATCTAAAAAGTACAGACACGTTCGGTGTTATTACAAAAAAGTTAAATACGTATTGAATACTTGTTTAAAAAAAGTTTCGAATTAAATGCACCGCGCTCGCCTGAGGTAAGTACGCGTTATCCTTTTTCGCAAGTCTAACCTAACGTAACCAAAGCGAGACAAAGGACCAAGATGGCGAACATTCAGCGACCGCGGTGCATTTAATTAGAAACCTTTTTAAAGCAAGTATTTTATACGTATTTATCTTTTTTGTAATATAGATTACGCTTTCACGCCTTCACCACTCAACCAATCGTTCTGAAATTTTGCATATACATTACCAGAAGTTCTAACATGGACACAGAGTCCCTTTCATCTAGGAATCTACTATTACCGATAGATTAATTAAATCTTTGTTAACGTGAACGAATTTGCGTGATAAAGCTACGTAAAAGTATATACTAAGATGACAGTTGATAGAAGTGAATTAAGAGGCACTATGTCAATTCTAATTAGCTTGGAATATCGCCAAGAAAGTAATGAAAACTGGAGTCGTGTTGGTCTAGTGGTTTGACCGGTGGAATATCAATCCGATGTCCGCAGGTTCGAGCCCTGACATGTACCAATGATTTTTGCGGGATTCGCGTAGATTTACTAATTCTAAATGGTAACACTATCGGCTGACGGTGAAAGAAAGAAAAAAAAACATTTATTTGCAACATTTTTTTTAACACATAAGTAAATATGAAAACGCGTACAATTAAAAAAAGAAAAAACATACATATAAACAATAAAAAATACAAATTGATGGTTAAGTGTGTGTGTAGCAAATGGGCCACGAGTCAGCGTGTGTGCTGTTGGAGGTTAGTCAGCGTGTGTGCTGTTGGAGGTTACGGACGGAAAACATCGTGAGGAAACCTGAACCTGAGAAGTGTTTTTTGTACTATTGTGGGAACACATAAAACTGGTGATTTCTCAGTTTGAAATCACCTATACATCGTGGGCTGGCGTGGTGATTATGACCTTCTTTCGGGAAGAGGCCTACATCCCTGCAGTGGATCTCTTACAAGCTGATGACTATTGCTAAGTATAAAAATATTGTGTTCTAATTTGACAAGCGTAGAATTATTACCTAACACGTCTTATGTAAAGTTGAAGGTTGTAAAAGCTAAATATAAATCCTTGAAAAATATCACCTCCGAGGGAAAATTCTAAATTATCTATTACAGTCGTGACCCACCCAGTAATAGCATTTTAAGAGGGGGAGGGACAAAAACCGAACCTTTTACCGACCCCTCCTAAATGTGTCAACAAGGCCAGTACTGTAGAGACGACTGGGGCATTGTGACCCCCACGGACATTATAATACTAGTGGTCGAAATTCGATCACATTTTTTTTGACAAGTTTCAATATTGTTTACGTTTCGCAAAGCAAAGATGGTAAAATATAATAAAAATCCGTTTCAAAAAGACATGTATCTGTTTACACATTTCACATTTTTCACGATCGAATTCCTATAAATAACAATAAAGTTCTTTCTCTATTTTGAGACATCAACCGCCTATTTTATCACAATTACCAATGAGGTTGATGCCTTTATACAACCTTATTTTGCCATCTTCCATATTTTTAACAATATTCTTGAATTTTTTGGCGGGAATTTTGTCTGTCATGTAGTGGATTTTATATTTTATTCATAATCTTGTATTACTTAACTCTAATTGTGTAAAATTGGTAGTGTTTTTATGTAATATAGTTTGTTTATTGTGCATAAGTGAAGTGAATGGGAAATAATACCACGGACCATGAATTCTGAGATGCCACAAAAACTCCATGGAAAGTTGTAACAAGATGGCCACCATCTTGTTAGTTCATTGAAATTATATCAAGAAACTTGTAATATCGATACTCACATGACAATGGCAGTAATAGTCTACTAGAAGACTGGTTGCCAAAAATGGAATGGAAGAAGAACTTGTAATAGTATTAACTACTCGACAATGGCAGGAATAATCTAAAATATTAGTTGCCAAAAATAAAGTTAAAAAAAAGTTTTTTAGCAAAGAAATATGTCAAGATGAAGTAGAGTGTTGTATAATTTATGTCATCCTTCCATTTCATGGTAAACGAATAACTGTTTCTTTGTTTTTTGCTTGGTAAATCTAAAGCTTGTCGTACCAATTTTTTAAAAACATAACAATTTGACAAATAGAGTAGGGAAACGTACTAAATCGTTTTATTTTCGCCTATTACTCATCTTTATATATAAATTTCTTCTGTATGTAAGTCACTGAACGCCGCCTAAACGGCTGGACCGATTTTGATGAAATTTTGTGTGCATGTTCCAGCGGCCCCGAGAATGCTTTAGATTCACAATTGCCAGGGAGGTGGCGCTGCGGTTGAATTTAAGGATCTTTTTTATTAACAAGACAGGACAACGTCCGCCGGGAACGCTAGTATAAATATGTATGCTACTGTCAATATCTTTCTGTATAAACACTAATATGATCTGTTAATTACAATAGTTTAGAATTTACACTAGATCACTAATAAAACTACTAAATACGCTTCTGTGTGGGTACAATTAAAACCTGTTTTAATAAGACGGACCTATTCATTTTCACTAAAGGGGCTTTTAGGCTTCAATAGGATTCACCTCAGTCGAAATAAATTAACTTAGGTCTGTTGAAAATACTCATCTGTTAAAATCACACTATTAATCTTTACAACAAACAGAAAAGTCCAATGATAATAAATTATCAAGTTAAATAAATTTAGTTAGAGTCGAATTAATGTGTATTCTGATAATAAATATGTAATTACAAACTGTATCTATATCTAGATACACTTATAAAAAGAAAGTAACTCTAACGTCTGTACTTTTAGATTTTTGTGAAAAAAAAATGTTGCAGCTGCCTTGAATTAACTAATAAAATATATTTCAATCATTTTTAGTAAAGTCCGACTGTCTGTCTGTTTATTTAAACACGCATCACTGCTAAAGTACTGCGTTCATGATAAAAGCTCATCAAGAATCATAAAGCATATCCTCGAGTAACATTTAAGTATCTCGGTTTTATTGAAATCGGCTCACTTCATCAAAAGTTATTGTAATTTTAATGACAACGCAATTTAATTACGAGAGATAAGTAAATGGACTTAATACATTCAAATGATTTTATTAGTCATTGTTTTTTTTCTATTTGATTCTACGCGGACGGAGTCGGGGACACAGCTAGTGTTTAATAAAATGTTGGTAGTGGAATTAATTACCAGGCCACAATATATTTAACACAACTATTTGAAAAATATTGTAGCGAACTGGCCAATTAAAAGTGTCTATGCACACTTGAACCTTTTTGAATATGAACGACATATTCGATGTGACAGACGGATATATATTTTTCCTCAATATACAAGTCCATATTAAGTCTCAATTGCACAATCATTGTTTAACTTATCACATACATGTTGTACTGAACACGCCCCAAAAATATGCAGTTAAGTACGTAAACGTGTTAAAAATGATCAGGCCCGGCGATATTATATTTTTATATTTACATTACGAAATAGGAAAATCACATAATAAATCTAAAAATGCATACGTAATCATCCTAAAATTATTGGATTTAACGCCATCTACAAAAGATACATAGAACTACCTTTATTTATACCAAGTTAAAATATCAATTCTGACAATAAATTAAAATGTATCGCTAGATGTCACAATAATATACCCTGACAAAAGTTATTTTTTAATAAACTATGCGTTTCTAACGATTAACCACAATCTTACTAGATTTTTAATAACGGTGTGATATATTATAATCGGTTAGCGGCTTCTCGTGTACTGCTGCGTTAATACTGCTGTGTGTATTTTGTGACAGTTCAATTAACTGACAGTGACAAATTACCATATCCTACAGATTTCTGTATCGTTTCCATAGGAAATTCCTCGCTCCACCTATTTGCAAACTTTTCTCATCCTAACCTTAGTGTAGTTTTATTAGGTAAATTCATTTCTCTGGATAAAGTTGCACTTTTGCTAAATGCACATCTTCACTAAATATTTATGCACTTTATGCCCTAATATTTATGTTTGTTTATGTTCTATTTACTGTAAATATAGTATGTGACATCATTAACCTTTATCATTTAGGTGTGGTTTGTTATGAATTTGATTCAAAAACGAAGTCGTTATCAGCTTTAAATTTTTATAATTACTTTTCACACTGAGATTACCATAATCACATGACGCTGGCTGAATTATAGACAGGGAATTTAAGTGCCAAATTGAAAAAAAATGTATAAAAGATCCTTTATGGAAACAAGTTAAACTGTAACTTATTATAAAATTGAATGGCTCAGTTGATAACGTGTTAGGCCACCGCGTCAATGGTCGTAGTTTCGAATTCTAGCAATCGAATCGTACCTTGCGATGAAGGAAAACATAGCATGTTGGTGGGTTTTTCTCTCAAGTCCGCCACCTGCTAGCTATCACACTCAAGTTGTAAGGGTAAGGGTAGTAGTAAGATCTTCTCACAGAAAATTGACGTAAAGTAACACTGCTTGCATTGTTGCGTTTCGTTCAGTCAGTGAGAGCACCGGATACCGACCTTAACCGCCCACTTTCCCCTCCCCTAAACACAAGTCGGCAACGCACTTTCAACTCCCTTGGTGTTGCTAGTGTCTATTGACGGCGGTGATCACTTACCATCAGGTGACTCGATTGTTCAACGTCCTTTATAATATTTAAAAAAAGAAAAAAAATTCTATCGTCAAGGACCTGTTGGTGTATTCCGGCAGTTCTACTAGAGGGCCAGTCCCCTTTAGATTTAGCGTGTTTACTTTCTTAGACCATAAGGTGATTTAATATCAGATGAGATTGGTCTAAGGCCTACAAAGAATAAAAAAATAGCCTGATTAGCCTTAGTAATAACTAGCAGGCCCTGCGGGGATAATAAAAAAACCTAGACAAATATATACCTAAACCTTCCTCATCCAATCCCTTTATCTACTGGTCAAAACCGAATGAAAATCTGTTCGATAGTTTTTGTTTTTATTTAGAACAGACAGACAGACAGACGCGGTAGGGGACTTTGTTTTATAATATGTAGTGATACAATTATTTACAAAAAGAAAAATCCAACTTATATAAAATATATTTATTAAACTATGTCAAAGTATCTTCAGAACGTATATATTCTCCGATATCTGCTTGATGGAAGACAATAGTGGCTAAAGGATCAGCGTTCCTACATTCTGCTGTTGTACGTGCTGCCACTCCAAAACCTATTGGTATGTCAGACATGGTGAGGACAACCACTCCTTGGTGTTTTGGTGTGTTCTCTGTTATTCTTCCCAAACCTGAAACATTATTTTCACTTCATAAATTATCATATGACCTTTACGCTCAGAACAAATCCTAAGTAATTAAGGATCTCCTCTGATCATATATTTTTGATGTGAAACATCTATATGTGCGGGTAAACCTGATTTTGGCCTGGCTCGGTGTGGCGACGCAAAACACGAATTTTTCCCTACTGACGAAATACTCAAAAACATCTGCAACCCTACCTGTATAAATATAAAATTTAACTTGTCCGCCACTCGTTATACTAGTGTTACGGGATACGTGCCGCCGACCTAGTGCCCTTTAATAAATGACGCCAAAAACACCGCACCTGCGCCTAGTTGAATTTTCATATTAAAAAAAATTATATTTATGTAATACTACAAATAAACTGTCATTATTTTATGGCAAAATTAGTAATGCTTTATCTTTTCATTATGCCATAGCTGATTTCTGTCGTAATCTGTTCTTTTAGGCATATAACTTATACAAAATAATTTCGATATTTGACATCTGCCAGGCGTCCCGTGATGGCTCAATTTTCTAAATTGTGCTAGTTAGACTTAGTTAGTGCAAGTTCCTTTCTTTATGAAGTTTTACCTCCTTCTATTTCCTGTCCTATTAAAATTGTGTTCATAACTGTTGTTACAGATAACCACAGTTTATAGGAGTCACAATAAATAGTAAAAAATGAAAAACTGACCCTTTCATATTCCACTAAAGTCAAGTAAACATTCAACTAAATTTAAAAATGACTTAATAACATATATTATATATATAAAAATTGGTAGGTGATAGAGCCACGTTGAAGCTATTACTGGTTTCAGCATGAATGGATCGGCTCACCCGGGGTACTCATAGACAACCTACGTGAACTCACAGTGCTTGCATAGTTGCGTTTCGTTTGGTCAGTGAGAGCGCCGGAGGACCACCTCCCTCCCCTCAGCATAGTCTGGCAACGCGCTGGCGAATCTCGTGGTATTACAAGGGTCTATGAACGGTAGTGATTACTTAACATCAGGTAACCCACATGTTTGTTTGCTTCCCATGACATAAAAAAAACTTTTCAACCTTCAATATCCTCCTCTTTTGATATCTGTTTTAACTAATATTTATACTCATATTATAAAGAGGTAAACTGTGAATAAGTTTATATGAATGAATGTATGGAACAACTAACATTATTGTCATCATTCTTTAATAAGAAGACTTTTTTTTGACTTGACACATTTTATAAAGGTTCCTTTCCTTTTACCTACTACAATTAAAGTAAATACCCTATGTATGTGACACTGGCAGAAATGTGTACTACTTCCATACTATAAATTTAAGTACAACATGTTTTATCCTTGAATGATATAATCTATTTTATCAATCACTATACTGTAACTAACATGTGAAAAACAGTAGGGTTTTCAATATATAAATGTGTTTGTTAAATGTGTGTATTCATAAATCTTGTCCTTCTAAATGGCATGATCGATTTTGATTTTTTTTTTTTGTAGTACTTCTGGATTTACTTGGATAGTTCTTAGCTATAATTGAGAACCCAATAGATGGAGTTGTAGTCAAGAATCTTATATTATTTTGTCGCCAATAATTTTTTTATAAATTTATCGAGATTTCTCACATCAAAATTATACAATCCAAAATTTTCAATCAATTATCAATTTTTACCAGCAGGAGGTGATATACCACCGTCTACCTACCAGGGCCTATGTAATATGTTTGTCTTTTATTCAATCCAAATAGAGAGATTCTAACAAAATTCGCTATAAGCGTTAATTATCATATTTCATAGGGTATATAATAATTGTAATTATTACTTAACTTTAATTTACCATCAATAAAAGGTACAAATAACATACTTTAGAATAAATCAGTTAAAATTCCATATTTATGTACAGTTTACTAACCACTTTTAATTATATGATGTCCATACAAGAACTGTTGTTCAGACGAAGGCTTTACCCATATTTTGAAAGGGGCGTATGGTGCAATATAAGTTAACGCAGTTATGTGAAGTCTAAATTTGTTTGTTTTTGTGAACTTTCCGAAACATGTGCCAGCAGAAACTAAATGGTCTGGTTTCACTGTCTGTGCTAACTGGAGCAGCCTTTCTGATATGTAGTAGATGCGATCTTTTTTCTCTCTGAAGCAGTATGTGCCATCTGGTCTGTCTATTAGAAGTTTTACATTGACTCCAATACTGAAAAATTAAATTTCAAATATATATTAGTTTATGAAGAGGTAAAAATATATATCTTTCAATACTTTATTGGCATTTGATTACAACCTAATTTTATGTTAAATAATTATGTCAGTCAAGATAGGAAACACCCTAAACCTGGAGGAACTGGCACTAAGGTACAGCTGTGGAACACACTACAACTTTTTTTTATATCATAGGAGGGAAATGAACAGGTTTGTTTTGTTAAAATATCATGTAGGTAAGACGTATCTACAGCCTCTTGCTTATAATATCATTGGTAATAACTGAGCAACAACAACGTGTGGTCATGTCAGCTATTTTTTTTTATGTTATTATGGCAAACGAACAAGTGTGTCACCTGATGTTAAGTGATCACCACCGTCCATAGACACTTGCAACACTAGGGGAGTCGCAAGTGCTTTACCAACCTGTGTTTGAGGGAGAGGGGAGGTGGGTTATCCGGCGCTCTCACTGACCGAAGGAAACGCAACAATGCAAGAACTGTTACTTCACGCCGGTGTTCTGCGAGAGGATGGTACTACCCCGGGCGAGCCGACCCATTCATGCTGAAACCAGTAATAGCTTCTACCACCTCTGTGTTACAAACTGAATTTCAACATGAGGATGGTAGTAGCTAACCATGTAGACTCAGAAAAAGGCTTACCACCAAGTTATGGTTTCATAAAAATATGTTCCTTCACCAAAAGCTTCCCTGCATTCACAAAAATTAGAACCTATATTGATAAACATGATTTACAAATACACTAACCACTTCACAGATGAAGGAAGTAATATCAAGATTTTATTCCCATAATTTACTTTCAGTAATAGGAAACTACACTATTGCGGAGCGCTATATAAAATACTTTTTCTTAATCAATACTGTAACCAACACTCATGTATAAAGTAGTGAGCTGTTACTAATATTGTAGGAATTATCATATTTCTTTGCAGTGATAAAAGATTAATGGTAGTGTGTATGGGGCCATTCAAGTATTATATAAGCACTGATGGGGGTGGGGGGTCTTTGATTTGCTTATTTTTGATGACGTAGGGAATGGGGGTTGGGGTGGTGATTACGACAGAATATTTCTGTATCAAACTGGACAAGATTTAGACAATTGTTTAAGTAAGCAGGGGGGACAGGAAAGAGCATTGCTTACTTTTGCTGACAAGAGAGAGGGGGCGGTAAGAAATTACAAGAATACTGCTTACGTAATAATCAAACAGCCTATGAACTATGGACGTTATATGAATTGAAGTAGCCTGAGCTTTTAATGAAAGATAACATAAAGACCTAATAATAGCCTATTGGCAGGGGTTCTTCTAATGTTAACTGGGTTAGCTACCATCCTCAATTTGAAAATATATCCCCAAGTATGTGTGTGTGTTTCGAGAGTTGCACTCGTGGGTCAGTTCTCTCTGGGTACAGTCTATCTCCATATTGAACCACACCATCACTTAACATCAGGTCTAACACAAAAACACTACACTACTTTACATCTCTTTTATTTTGGTTTAAATAGGTAAGGTTAGACTTGCAAAGAAAATTATGCGAGCGAGCCGCTGTCGGCGAACGCCGTGCATTTAATACACAAGTACCGCAACTATTAACAAACAGTAAACTATTCTCAGAATGAAGAAAATTTAATATTGTATACAGCCTTCTTTAAAAGCCTTTGTTTATTCATTCATATATGGATAATCCAGTAAATAAAAGTAAATTATAAATTAATTGTGACTTAGATTACATAGTTGTAGATTAGTTAGGTTTATATTTATGTACAATATTATGTTTTGCTTGCAGCTTCTCTTGTTAAAGTAAAGCTAAAGCTAAAATACTACATTAAAAAAAACAATTTTCCTATCCCGGAAACTTTTTAACTTTTCTTGATGTAACAAACCTATTAGAATTTCTGTACCCTGTCAAAATGTTTGCAAATTTTCATGACCCTTGATTGTGTATTTATAGCATGAATGTGTGACAAAGAAACTCGCCTTCACAACTGTAAATTTAGTTAAGATTTATCACAAATAGATTACCTCAAACTATTCATTTTATCAACTATATTGTATAATATTGTTTCAAATAATTCGAAATAATTGCAATATTTCGCATAACTCACGCGTACGATAAATCTATTCTGGTATTACTGTAGTCTTAAAATTATATAGTGAACAAATTCATTAAATCTTGCATATTTATGTCACAGTGATATGAATAAAGCCTAAATTTATGCCTAAATAGATTGATCACTTCCAACACCGGTTCGAAGTACTCTTTAAATTTCTATAAATGTTCTAATTTAGTTATATAATTAACATTATACTCACTATTTTGTTAGCTTTTCGAATAATATTCTCGTCCGGTCCTCTGATAAGACCTTCATTTCTGTAATTCCTAACCGTAGACAGTTTTCTAATACAATAATAAAAACACGTGTTTACACGCTTTTGACAGCTGACCGAATGAAATTAATTTGAATGAACGAGATCAGGGTTGCCAAAGTGTGAGATTCTTTTTACTTTATTGTAATAGAGTTAAAAATACATACATCTTGGAGAACTCTCAACAAATTGGTAATTCCACCTAAAACAGGAATTAACAGAATATTACATGAAACACATATTGATATTTGCAATTTCTCATAGATGTTTATATATAGTCTTTATTGATAAGAAAAATTCTTTGTAAGAAGGATTAAATACTTACTACATCTATAGAACCACCCATAATTATGTGATAAAACTATTAAAATTCGGAATGAATTTTAAGTATATTAAAAAAAAACAAAATAACATCAATCCAATTGAACTTTGTTTCTAATAAGGATACATTAATAATTTCCTTTTATGTCTACACACTAACTTCGAATCCATTGAAATAAGAATAACCGAGTTATCTATTCAATGAAAACAATCCATTCGGTTCAACTTCCATTCAATCCCACAGATAGCAGGCTATAATCAGCTATAATATTCTATTCCCTAGTGTACGATCTACGGAGAGTACTTATCAGTGGTAAGTACATAATCTTATACTTTACCAATTAGGATTAATTACAGACCTGTAATTGTCCTTTCGGTGGTTCCAATAACAAACTAAGATAATAATAAAACTTTATGCGATTTTAAACTGATCGTGATTCATTCAAACATGTTAACTTTGTTCCGAGTTTATGACATCTGGTTTTGTTTACGGCCCTGAATAAAACAAGTGAAATCGCAACACACGTGACGACAACAAACTCAGTTTACTTTTAGTTAACTTTTGTTAAATGATAATTAAGTACAATAATAGCTCAGGTTTTTGATACGCAATGTAATGCGTCTCTTTCCGGTTATTTTATTTTAATGAATTCATCTATTGTACGATTTCTTCCACTATACATTAATATAACGTTAACGGATAGTAAACAATTAATGGACCTAGAGCTAGACATTATACTAAGTTCTTGAAAGTTTTTGGTGGGATCCGAGTCAGTTATGTAGGGGTTTTTATATTCTATTCATAACCTTGTATTAGTTGACTGTATATTTTGTAATATTGGTAGCATTATACGTAATATGGTTCGGTTATTGCACACAAGTGAATTGAAATATTACTACAGAGCATGAATTCTTTCAGAGGTGGTAGAGCCACATTGAGGCTATTACTGGTTTCAGCATGAATAGGTCGACTCGTCCGGGGTAGTACTACCCCCTCACAGAAAACCGACGTGAAGTAACAGTGCTTGCATTGTTGCGTTTCGTTCGGTCAGTGAGGACCCCGGGGACCACCTCCTCCCCCCTTCCCCCAAACAAAGGCTGGCAACGCATTAGCGACTCCCCTGGTGTCGTTACTATCTATGGACTGCGGTGATCACTTAACATCAGGTGACACGCATGTTCGTTTGCTTCCTATGATATATAAAGAAAAAATCTGAGATGCCACAAAAACTCCCTGGAACATTCTAGCAAGGGGAGCCAACATCTTGTTAGAACATTGAAATTATCGCTAGACACTTGCAATATTATTATTATCTACTAGACAATGGCAGTATATCAAGAAGGATATGGTTGCCAAATATAAACCGAAAAAAACTTCTTAGAAAAAAGTTGTTATTTTAATGATATTATTCGTGATAAGTCGGGTTATCGGTTTATCGCATCGAATGGAATTGCTTACGTTTAATAATCCAGTTGCGTGCTTATAATATTGAAACTGAAATATAAATGTTATCATAATTGAAAAACGTGTTTATGTTTGTATGTTTTTTCTTCTGTATATAAAAAAAAATTGCTAATATAATAAACAACGCAGAGAAAGTCGCGAGTATAAACAAGTATAATAATATATTAACAAATTACTAAAGAAAATCGATTCATTATAGCTTATAAAAACTAAAAATACTATTTGTTTTTTTTTTTAATTAGGACATTAGGCGAAGGAAACTATTAATAGATATGTAATATTTACAACATATGTTTATTAGTTAATTTTATATGCCTCCATTTTGTTTTCTTTTTAACTGTAGCCAATAATTCTTTATTCAGTATCTATTAAATTTGCACAACAACGGACAGTCAATGGAATGAGTCAATGACACAATTTCTCACCTCCCTATTTTGAGTTATACTAACTACAGTATGAGTTTGTTTGTTTATTATATTATCGAGTCATTCAATGCACTATTTTACTTGCTCATTACTTTGAAAGTATGTTACTACATAGTGGAAACCTCATTTACAAAACGAATCCAACTATCAATGTATATATAATGTAATAATTATTGATCAATTTACATATTAACCGTACTTTAATGATGAGGAATTTCATGACATGCAAGTGAATCACAGATATGGAAATACATACTTCGAATGCATGACAGTATAAGGATTATTATGCTCGTCACATTTGTTTGTTCATTGGATTTTAAAAGCTTATACTATACGATTAAATGACGCCATACTCCAGGGTTGGGCTCTAATTACGTGTACGCGGTCACATCGTGCGTCTTTCTCACTCATGTACAATTATTTTTAATTAGCTATCAATTCCGGTTTCACACGTATATAAACGAAGTAAATGAGACTAAATTTACGTTGTCCGGTGAAGCAAAGGACTGTCAGGCCAATAGTGTCGTCTGTTCTTTTTATGTTGTAGGAGGCAAACGGACAGGTGGATAATCTGATGTTAAGTAGACATAGACACTTGCAATACCAGTAGAGTCGCAAGTGCATTGCCAGTCTGTGTTTGGGGAGGGGGGGAGGAGGAAGGTGGGTGGTGGGCCTCCGGCGCTCTCACTGACCGAACGAAACGCAACAATGCAAGCACTGTTACTTCACAACCCCAGGCGAGCCAACCCTTTCATGATGAAACAAGTAATAGCTTCAGCGTGACTCTACCACCTAGAAAAAAAGGCGAGGCAGTCATAAGGACTGCCGATGGAAGTGAAAACATAAAACAATGGAATAACTTTTTCTTTTGAATTTTTAAATCAATTATAGTTTCGGGGGCGCGTTCATATAATATATGTATGTAATAAATTAAACACTGATTTTGCAATCGAATCGAGACTTTTAATTATGGACTTGTATGTTGAGGAAAAATGTATATCCGTCTGTTACATCGAATATATCGTTCTATTTCAAAAAGGCCAGAGACAATATAATTGGCCAGCACGCTACAATAGTATGAATTTAATCTCATAATTTGTGAATTTAAATTATTATTCTTAGTCTGGTTTTCATATCTATTGGCACTTCAAAAAATAATTATATACAGTTAAATCAAAGATATAATGGGCAGCACAATCCCAATACAAAATATAAATATTAGATGTACACAGGCTATATTACGCGTCGCTTGACTGACGCAATCCGCGAGAGCGCAATTCGGTCGGTCATGTTCACTAACATGTCATGACGCGAAATCATAAGGTTATCTTCCGCCAAAAAAATACCATTCAATAGGCCGATAGAAGTTTTCCCTTTAAAAAAAAAGAACAAATCTTTCCATTACAATACGGCCATATAATCAAATAAAACGGCTAGTAAACATCAATCTGTCAATATTTTTGAAGATCTTCCTACAGTTTCTTCTGTGACCATTCACTTTTTGTATTTCGATTTTTAACACATTTTTTTTTCTTTTTCGTGATATCTTTCAAACATTTTAACCTTTTCCAGACAATTACAAACGACAACAAAAAAATGTGTCGTTACGTTTCAAAATCAACTTAATCCAATTCTAATCATGTTAAATGTTAAAATGTTTAGTGTTTTTAAGATTTCCATTTTTCTACCGACAATTAAGTTTTGCCGTTCATACGGTTTTACATTACGATCTTCATATTTGACATGTACAAAATTTGATGATCTTCAAAAATAACACAAGATAAATGTACGGCTAAAATTGGTAGTATATTTTGATATGTAACGACCTTCGATCAACAATAACTGATCGACGGTAACGACTCTACCACCGTTCTGATATGCCACGCTTACATACTTTCGGCAATTAATATTTGGAACTAAGTTCCTTACGGCAGGTTTGGAGGAGATAGGGATTTTGCTGCGCGACAGAACTGAAAAAAATGTGATGGTAAAACCGTAAGAAAAAGTGCGTGGAATAAAACCGTTAAATGAGTCGTGTGCAGGTGCGACAGTCGTATACACAAGCGAGTAGTGTATAATACCTTTCTCTTTCTCCTTCTTTCTTGATTTTTTTTTTTGCAAATTGTGTCGATTCTCCATTAGCCGAAGAAACTTCGTTCCTACCTGGTGTCCCACGACACCACACCTTTTTTTTATTTATACATCTATACTAATATTATAAAGAGGTAAAGTTTGTGAGTTTGTGACGTTGTAGGGGGTAATCTCAGGAACTACTGGTCCGATTTGAAAAATTATTTCAGTGCTGTAGAGTTGAATATCGAGGAAGGTTATAGGCTGTGTATCATCACGCTAAGACCAATAGGAGCGGAGCACCAGTGAAGAATGTTTCAAAACCGGGGATTTTTCCTCTTGAGAGCTTTCGCTGCATGTTAGCGTTAGCCCAAAGTAAGTTTTCCACGCGAACGAAGTCGCGGGAAGAGGCTAGTATACTATAAGAATCGAACAGACTTGTATTTTCTGTCTTAATGGCGTTAAAATGCTATTTTTTATTATTTATTGTATTTGTATTTAGGTACTTTATTATGTCCTCGACCCTTCTTCTCTTATCTGAGAAATGTAATGTTGTACCTACATATTAATAATAATGAATATTATATAGTTTTTTGTTCCTTTACTGTACTTAACTTTCATACAATAATCTTTATAATTTTAAATACCGCAACAACAAAAAATACAATATTTGTAAGCTACTATATATACATTAACTAAAACGAATTATAATCAGGTCATATGAATAGTAATAATATAGAGTGGTCGTATCTGACCATATAATATATGTGCACACTATAGACCGCTCCCTTTAGTTTGTGTTTCAGACGCAGAGACGTAACTAGGTGTGTGGGTCATTAGACCCCCCAACAATGTTATTATACCTAAAAATACTATTAGTGTTTTCGAAATAGTGATAAAATATATTATACAGACTGAAAGCTTAGACAGTAGCAATATTTATTGACGATACTCTGCACTCCATTCTCGTTTTAAGTAAATTTAACAAATGAGTGCTTCAAATTATCTAGAAAAATCCAAAAAATATACGCAATCCTCTACGCGTCTATGTTTAAGCACCGTGTAAATAACTGTCGGTCTGAAGTGAAAGTGCATGTGAGAGCGGTATGAACAAAACAATAAACCCTTTATTGTCCGTTCTATTATCGAAGGTTATTAACTCCGGGTCGCCCTTTGCAACTTCTGGCACCGGTCATTGCACCTAGGTTTATTACGTTTGTGTTTATTATTAGTATTTTGAAAGTCTTAGAACAAATTTTATATGTTCTCTTTGTTGTTTATGAGTATTAATTTTTATATTATTATATTATATGTTAAATATGACCATGTTCTATCATCCTTTAAAATATTTTTGCGACTAATTTAACTCATTGTATACTGATTAATTATTACTCTACATATACTATTATTAGCTAATACCCTCCGGCTTTGCAATTATCCTAATTGTATGCCGATAGGTACAGTAGTTATGACGTGAAAGATTAAAAAAAAATACTTTGTAGGTTTTTAAGTGTCACCACAATCTCATGTAATGTTAAATGATAATGTCTAAGTCTAAGATGGTAATCACGCTAAACGTAGAGGAGGACTGGCTCTCAAGTGCAACTGCTGGAAGACACCAGTTCCACTGACCACAGGAACACTGACAGTCGCCGTTATAACACTGACAGTTGCAGTTATTTATAGACTGTACTGTATTTTCCATCAACTACAGTGCAGGCATTTTGACGAACCAGTTTAAAAAAAAACACCAACAGGTGCTTGGGGAGAGCTTCAATTTGAGGCTGGTAAGACCAGGCGGACTTGGAAAAAGCCCAACCACCATGCTATAGTTTCGTCACGGTGTTTCCCTTCACCTAGAGCTCTGACTCGTTTGAGGATTCGAATCTACACCCTATAACACACTATCAACTAAGCCATGATTGCTTCAAAGGAACAGATTTTTTATCATAGTATCATTACATAGTATAAAACAAAGTCCCTTTGTTTGTCTGTCCGCGATAATATCAAAAACTACTGAACGGATTTTAATTTTCATTTCACCAGTTCCAACACAAAGCGATTCACGAGGATGGTTTATATATATAATCTGTCATGTTTTTTTTTTATCACAGCGGGATAACGTCTGCCGGGTCCGATAGTATACATATATATAAACCGACATCGTGGCACACTTAGTTGTTAGTAGTCTGGTGAAGCTGGTAAGATATAGCGTAGCGTAGCGTAGTCAGTTCGAGAAAAAAAAATCAAACTTTGTGTACGACCAGAGTGGACGTACAAATCGAGCGTCGAGCGTGGCGGGACGTGCGGTGTGCGTTTCAAACAGATGCATTAATACGTAGGCGTTCTGAGTGGCGCGCGAGCGGCTTTCTTGAACGCTGCTCGCCCCGCTGTACGCCCCGCTGCATGCTCTGCTGCACGCCCCGCTGCACGCCCTGTCGAACGCAGATTCACTCAGGCCGTACACTTAAGCGTGTCACGTCCCGCTATCAGCTCCCATATATCCAGTAACTAAAATGGCTGTACCTTGCTGTGTCCCGCGTCCAAACACATGGTTGTCACTATGATTCTCTTTTAGTTTGACACTTTTCATCCAATTCATTCAGAGAAGTGCCAACCATTTATTCCACCTAACACTCGACACCGTTATACGAACCTGGTTTTTTTTATTCATTCAATACTATGGGAAAATTGTTTATGTTTAACAAGGAGTCCCCGAGGCCCCACCTACCCTAGGTGGTTGTCTCTGTTCGAATGTCGTCACCGACCGAACTCCAATGTCCTCAACACACCCCGTGGAGATACTTTGAACCGTCATTAATTAAAAGCTTCATTAGTTGTGGATTTTTTTATAAAAGGTGAAAAGGGAGGCGTATTTATCATTACATATTACAAAGTCCTTTGCCACGTCTGTCTGTCCGTCTGTTCGCGATGAACTCAAAAACTACTTAACGGATTTTCATGTAGTTTTCACCAATAGATAAAGTGATTCTTGATGAAGTCTATATAATCTGTCAAGGTTTTTTTTTATTATCAAGGCGGGACAACGTCCGCCAGTCCCGCTAGTTTAAATAAGGGTGAGACAAAAAATTGATTTTTTTTTTTGCTCTCACCCTAAAATATCATATATATCCAAATAAAAATTCTGTCCAAAGGACCGCTCTTTAACTTTCCATTTTAAGAGGTCCTTCATTGAACTTTAAATTTTCCCATATATATAACATAGGAATACAATTCTTTGAACATTATTGTCACCTGCAAACTATGAAGATTTTTTATTTTGTTAAAATGAATGGATAGGTCTCGTTAATCGATACATTTTTGACAAAAAAAAAATCATCGGGTCAAATTTCTATCGTTAGTATTTAAGTTTTTACGCATCTTTAAAATTTGATTTTTTTATAATTTTGCGTTTGTTTATATTTTGCGGCTAAAGTATTAAAGATAGAATACAAAACTTAAATCGCAATTTTATAGTTATTTTTAAACTGTATAAAAAAGTCCTCAACGAATTCTCCGTATCTTATCTTCTATACATGTAATAATAATGTTATGTGTCTATATTTTTCGTTTTTAGAGAAAATAATGTTGCAGGTGTCTAGGATTAAGTAATAGAATACATTTCAATCATTTTTAGAAACGACTGTCTGTTTGTATGAACACGCATCACTGCTAAAGTACTGGTTTTTTTTTTTCGAACTGCCTACGCCATTGACCAAGCAAGATCTTAACAGCTTCACCGGACTACTAAGGCGAGCGCTTAAGGCACTCAGCCGATTTTATTTTGACAACTAGCTCAAGGGTGCGCGGCACACCTCGGCTTTGGCTGTTGCCTGATACATGCAATTCGCGAACTATGTGAGCTAACCTAAGCTAAAATAACTATTCATACATATATGTGTTGTTGAACTAAAGTACTGGGTTTACGATAAAACCATATTTTTATATCTTTGAGAATAATTTAGTCTTTTTTCATTAAAATCGGTCCACTCTATCAAAAGTTATTGTAATTTTAATGGCGCCGCGACTTACGTATTAGAGAAAAGTAGATAATCGAATGGATTAAATACGTTCAGATGACTTTATTAATCACTTTTTACATAAGTTTCCACGCGGGTGAAGCCGCGGGCACTGCTAGTCAATAATAACAACACAGTTACAAACTTGCAAAGTTTAATTTTAGGCTTTTATTTATTAGTACCTGGACGACCGAGCCTGGCTTGTTTCTTTAAAAAACATTTTTAAATTAAAATAAACTGTTAGGTTTGCATTAAAAAATTAGCATATTATATAAAAAATATATATTAAAAAAGATATATCTCTTTTGATCTCACTCGGATTCAAACTGGGGTTAGACGGGTTTTCGAAGCAACCGATTTCCATTTGAGCTATTTTTGTTTTAACAGCGCCGGCGAAATTTACCTTATATTCTAGCTATATTTTTTCACTACCTGAAAACTCAGATAAAAAGTTTTCTATGAACGAAATCTAACTATAATAGATCGATTTATCGTCCCCGAAACCACCTACATACTCAGTTTTACGGAAATCGCTGCCGCCGTTTCCGAGATCCTGAATATATAAAAATATACAAGAATTGCTCATTTAAAAGTTTAGAGATACAAGTTTGTACAATTTTTTAATTGAATTTCAAATTTTATTTGTTTTTCCAAATTAATTGGCTAAATGCTAGGAAGCGTTCTCATTGTCCACTACAATGAAAAATTCAGACATTCGTCACGAATGATAAAACAACGCAAGGTCAAACACCGTTAAGTGTGCGGGCTTCACACGTGTTTTTCTCGGCGAATGACTCAACATTGCCTTGTTTTTAAGAAATAATTAAAAAAATAGGGAAATACGTTTTCCCTTACGCTTAACTAACACCCACTCTACATCGTTTCGTTTACGACGCAAGCTATTTTTACAATCTGTATTTACCTGACTTTTATAAGGTAAAGAACCAAAACTTTCCTGTTACGGTAAGCGGGAAACTCCGACGATGAGTTTTAATTTTAGAAAAATTTTTATCAACTAAAATTATTAAGTCGGGTTGGACCGCGAACCGCATACACTACGTGTGTTAGCCCTTAACCCCTCGGCTGGTTTTTTAAGATGCAGATCTCAAAATGGCGGGTCATATTTTAATTTTTTTTATTTCACGCCATCGTAATTTGTAAATTTCATGGTTGAATAAAAAAGTTCGTAAAAATGAAAAAATAATTTAACATAATAATAATAATTAAAATAATAATTTTACATTTAAAAATAATTTGATAAACATCTAATGGTTTAACAATTATATATGAATATCGTAAGATTGAGGATGCAAAGCTAACAGAACAATATAAAAGACTTAAGAAGATCTGTGGAACCGGTCGGTAGTACGATGGAGCTGTAAAGGCCTGTGAAGCCAATAGCGTAGTCAGGTCGAAACAAAAAACACAGAACCGGTCGCCAAGATTACTGGAGAGACAAATAATTCCATACAAAGATAATGTAACTCATGTAAAAAATAATTTAAATATTTCGATTCGAAGGAAAGACACGAAAAGAAATTAAAAGTATAAAGTCATGAATATATCCTTCTAAAGAGAGATTAAATAAATCATTATGTCTGTAATACCAACAACAGAGTTACTGATAAATTTTGTTATCAAAACAAAAGTAAAAAATATACTTTCTCGCGCTGCCCTGAAAGGTCAATGAATCAGCAGTGAACAGGAAAACTCTCTGTTACAGATTAGCAACCTCCATTCGGCGCCGGAACGTTCTTAAGTGCAGACGCGATTTATTTCCAGAACGTTTTAGTGAAACGCGTGGTGTCTGTGGTAGTGTTTCGAACAAACATTTGTTACAATGTTCAACTATTACCCGAAGAATTTCAAAGCCAACGGTTGGGGTTGGCATAGAGCTGGCAACGCCGCGTCTGCGGTTAAAGGATTTTTGAGAAAGGAACGTGGTGAAGGCAGCCCCGAACCTTTGCTCGGTAATGGCAGCTTGTACCCGACGTTGCCAGCTGAAGATGACGCCATGTTTACCGGAGTCAAGCTGTATCCAGCTTTACCGGCTGAAGAATATGAAAGCGGAGCTGTCGAGGAGGTGGTGGAAGAGCAATGCGCTGCGGTGAATGTTAATATGGTGGTGAGTATTTACGGTTCTTATTATTTGTTTATGCAATAGTTTCAGTGTAAACATAACAGATGGCGCTAATGACAATTATATAGGGTTACCTCTAGTTGTTTATATACAATGTTATTGTATATACAATGATTCTGTATATTTATAAGTATTAGTAGTCGGTCCAGTCATCGAAATACGTTCATAATTAATCATTCCTTCAGGTTTCAATATTAAAGAAAAAAAGAACAATAATTAATAATTCCTTCAATAATAAGGAAAAAAATGAACTATGACAGAAAGTATTCATAACAAAAAATTTGGTCAATATCTACTGATTGAAAAAAATCGTTTGAGAAACAGGGGAAGATTTTCGTTTCTGTTTTGCCTCTGCCAATTTATATATAGATAATTAGCTGGCCCGGCAGACGTTGCCCCGCCCTGGATATAAGAAAATCCTAGAAAAATCTGTTCAGTAGTTTGTGAGTTTATCGCGAACATACAGACAGACGCGATATGGGACTTTGTTTTAGACTATGTAATAATAATTATGGTTATATATACTATCCTTTTATGTTATGTGCAATGATTCTGTATTTATAAATACTACAGTGTTAGTCACTGGACTACCGGGACGAAACTGGACCATACTTAATATTTTTTTCAAGTTTCAATATTAAGGGAAAACAAAATAAAATAAAATATATTGTCAATACAAAATATCTCAACTCGTCAATATCTACAAAAAAAAAAGAATCGGATGAGAAACAGAGGAAGATGTTCGTAACTGGTTTCCCTCTACTTACTAGCGTCTGCCCACGATTTCGTTCGCATGCAATAGTTACTTTAAGCTCTCAAGAGGAAAAAACCCCAATTTTGGAACATAATTCATTGGTGCCCCGCGCCGCTCCTATTGGTCTTAGCGAGATGTTATATAGCCTATAACCTTCCTCGATAAATGAGCTATATAACACTGAAATAATTATTCAAATCGGACCAATCTTTTTGGTTGTAGAGCCACGCTGAAACTGACTGGTTTTAGCATGAATGGGTCGGCTCGCCCGGAGTAGTACCACCCTCTCACAGAAAACCGACGTGAAGTAATAGTGCTTGCATTGTTGCGTTTCGTTCGGTCAGTGAGAGCGCCGGAGGCCTACCTCCCCTTTCCTCTCTCCTCTCCCACTCCCTCCCCTAACCCTTCCCCCCAAAGGGTGGCAACGCACTTGCGACTCCTCTGGTGTTGTTAGTGTCTATGGACGTTGGTGATCACTTAACATCAGGTGACCCACATGTTCGTTTGCCACCTATGACATATAAAAAAAAACATATAGTTCATGAGATTACCCCCTACAACGTCACAAACTTTACCCCTTTATAATATTAGTATAAGTGCTTAAAATCTTATCCTTTATGGAACTCAATAATGAAAAATAAAATATATAGAATATACATTACACTTATTCATCACCATTGCTTCGTAGACACGTACGGAGACGTATTATATTTATTTTATTGCACCAACTTTAACCAAATGACGTCAGACATGTACTAAACATGTTTACAGTACCGTAAAACTAATTTCGGGTTGCAGTAAATTCGTACGTACTTATCTTTATCTTAGCATCCATCATACCAACTGTTTCGGTAGAAACATAATTATTTCGGGATGCTATGAATATTTCAGTTTTTAAATCGGCCATCTGTTTATTATATACATGTAAATGAGGACATAAACTTTAATATTTGGTTGTAGACGAGAATAAAAACCACTTGTAATACATTTTCGATAATTCAGATGTACAACCTACATAATAAAATCCGTATAGTGCTGTCTATTAGACAACGCACAGTTTAAACTATTGTGCCCAGTCCCGGATCTACGGGGTGCAAACCGGGGCCCACGCCCTAAACGACAATTTCAGAGGGCATAAAAATTGTAAACATCATTGAAGCGATGGCAGTTAATAGCGTGTCGGACATGATATTTTTTTGTCATAGGAGGCAAACGAACAGGTGCGTCACCTGATGTTAAGTGATCACCACCGTCCATAGACACTAACAACACCAGGGGAGTCGCAAGTGCGTTGCCAGCCTGTGTTTGGAGGAAAGGGAGGTGGGCCTCCGGCGCTCTCACTGACCGCACGAAACGCAACAATGCAAGCACTGTTACTTCACGTCGGCTTTCTATGAGAGGGTGGTACTACCCCGGGCGAGCCGGCACATTCATGCTGAGCCCAATAATAACTTCAGCGTGGCTCTACCACCTATAATTTGGAGCTTCCGGTGAAGGAAAATATCATGGTAAAATTATAGCATGGTGAGGTTTTTTTTTTTAAAGTACGCCTAGCTAGCTAGCTAGCACTGCCGTTGAGAATCAATCGCCAAGCACCTGTTGTTGTGTTTCAGCAACAAATGTACTCTTTCCGAAGCATAAACGAATTCTGTATTAACGCGAGGGAGCGCGCCTTCCCTAAACTAATTACTGATATTGCGAACCGGAACAAATGCCGTGTGAAATCGTTAATTACTCATTAATTTTACTACACGTTTATACTCTGATATCATACGTTAGACAATAAAATATGTTTAGTCAGGGAAATGAGTCAAAGTTTGGTGACCTGACAAAGATATTGACTCATTCTGTGACGTCAAATCATCCAGTATAATTCGTTAAAAATGGTAAAGGAGATTTATGTGCAATCGTATTTATTAAATAAGTCACTCCCACGAGTATTAAACCTGTTTCTGTGACGTCATAAACCGCGGATAAAACTTATATGTAAATCGCTATGTTTGATATTTTATTGTAAACTAAGGAGCCCGGCGGACGTTGTCCTATTTTAAAAAATCAACCACAGCACCACCTGTCTGGTTCAGTAGTGAATCTAAACTATTCTTGAATACACCTGAACATACACAAAAATTTCATCGAAATCTGCCCAGCCGTTTAGAAGTAGTTCAGTCACGTACGCATGGACAGAAGAATTATACATATAAAGATGTGTTCAATTCGAAAAATTACCTTCTAAATATCCGAGTTTAAAATATGACTGATCTTTAAAATCGCATACCATAGCATAAATAAATAATTATATCATAGAAAAAAAAATTGTTTGTCTGTAAAGTCGGTTTACGGACGATAATTTTAAGTGATAACCGGTGGAACCGGTGGTAGTTTTGACGTTAATAAGCGCTTTATTAGGTCCTAAACTGAATAAAGTATTTTTGATTTGAATAAATTGCATTTTTTTATGAATTGAATGGAATAATTCTATTAGATGCGTCACAAGCGGAACGCTTAGACCGATCACGCCTCTCTATCGTTTGTTCCGCGCTCTCGCTTGCACGCTCGGCGAAGGCTGAACGTGACAATGATTCATGCTTTTTCGTACGTGCAGCCAGCTTTCATCGATTTATACGATGCTATCAAATCAAAATCAGTTTATCACATTACAGTTAGACTGAATATGGAGTAATTGTAAAATTTCCCTATTTTTGCGTTGTCAGTTTACCGTGGATTGCCCATGTGACATAAGCTATTGTACCTAAAATTTAAAAATATTATATGATTAATTGTTGCTTCTGTGGTTCCATTCCAGCGCGAAACGACCTTGACGCTGTCGATGTCCTTATAGATGTGAACGTATGAACTCACACCAAATGATTGCCAACTAAATTTGAATTACCCAAACCGATGCGATCACTACTAAATTAATTAGGTTTTGGCAGAATATTCACTGGAAAATGTATCATTTATAGATGTATTTTGGTCTGAATTGATTCTGTTCTGCAAAATTATTACCTCGATATTGAAGAAATAAACAAATGTTTCTCAACCCATCCGATTTGGTATGGAATGTTCCATCATATAGAAATATACAAAATTAGTTTTCTTATATATCTTTATATATAAATTTCTTCTGTGCGTGTGTATGTCACTGAACTCCTCCTAAACGGCTGGATCGATTTTAATAAAACTTTGTGTGCGTGTTGCAGTGGATCCGAGAATGGTTTAGATTCACAATTGGACCCGGTGGTGGCGTTGCGGTTGACTTTTAGGATTTTTTTATTATCAAGGCAGGACAACGTCCGCCAGGTTCGCTATTAATTGAATAATTCTTTACTTACACTTAACAATTCAAGCATACTATCAACGCACTTCAACAAACTTGGATCATAACCAACATAATCGAAGTTCCTTATCGAATGCAATAAATTACATACAATAGTCTTCATTGTATTGGCCTATAAAGTAGATGTATAAAGGACGTATGTATTGGCGTTTACCTCTATAGGAGACAAGTTAAATACTGCTTTATAAATGCTGATAACATTGGACCTAGCAGAGCCGTATAGAGAACATATCGAGTGTATGAATTTATCCAATGATAAAAAAAATGAGTTTTTGGCGGGATCTTGGGGTGTTAGGGTATTACACGTGAACGATGGTGATGTCTGGAATTGACTCATCTCTGTGCATCCATTAAAAACGTTTGTGACATTTACTATTATATATAATATATTATTTTTGTAAATCTATACTAATATTACAAAGAGGTAGAGTTTGTGACGTTGTAAGGCGTAATCTCAGGAACTACTGATCCGATTTGGAAAATTCTTTCAGTGTTATATAGCTCATTTATCAGGGAAGGTTATAGGCTATATATTACGCTAAGACCCATAGGATCGGAGCAGCAATGAAGAATGTTGCAAAATCGGGGTATTTTTTTCCTTTTCAGAGCTTCCGCTGCGTTTTAGCGCAAAATAACCATTCCACGCTTACGTATTACTGCCCAACGAAGTGGGCACGGGTCGGCTAGTATTATATATATTTGTTAAAAAGATAAACCAAATCGAGTTTCTTGCCGGTTCTTCTCGATGACTGGGTTGTTTTCCGAACCGGTGGTAGTTTTGACGTTCATGAGTGCCTTCTTAGGGCCTAAATTGTATAAAGTGATTTTGATTTGATTTTTTACAGCCTGACTGGGTCGCAACCACCATGTATATGGCGAAAAAGCCCGTCATAGTGATTCGCTTCTGCGGGTCGCGTTTCGGGATCAGCCTGTGCGTATCCAGCTATTCGCATGCCGGCATGACAGCGACGACCAGCGGTGGATAGTGTGTCACTCGGTGGTCGCCATTGTTTTTGGACTGTACTGTGCTTACCATGAGGCATAGTGCAGTCACTTTGCCGTGCTATAATATAAAAATGCCATGTAGTGGTTTTTATATTTTATCCATAACCTTGTGTTATTTGGTTCTGTATTGTGTAATGTTGGTGGTGCTTTACGTAATATAGTTTGGTTATTGTGCACAAAAGAAATGGCTCGGAAATAATACCACTGAGCATGGATTCTGACTTCCCACAAGAACTTTCTGGAAAGTTCTAAAAGATAGCCACCATCTTGTTAGATCATTGAAATTATATCAAGAAACTTGTACTATCGTTATATATAATGGCCTTTACTTCAACAGAAGACGATTTAAACAGCGTTATGAAGACATTTTTTTTCGTGGCTATATAACCCAATTCGTGAGTCTCGCCCACAGGACCGACAAGTGAATTGAGTGAAGTGAAGTCGGGTCTGGAGCTGATTTGTCCTTATGTGAAGATAGGTGACGTTTAGTACGTTTGTTTCGAAGTAGGTTGAACCACGTTTTGTCGTGGGTCGCGACGCCTTCATGAACGCACCGCTTCCACCTGTTTCTGTCTCGGGGGAGCTCCTGCCAGTTTCTAGAGTCAATGCCAAAAGAGGACATATCTCGCTTGGCGCAATCTTTAAAACGTAGCAATGGCCTCCCAACATTCCTTTTTGCATACGCTATAGCACCCAGTAAGATACGTCTTGGCATACGGGATATATCCATGCGGTACACATGTCCTAGCCAGCGAAGACGCTCCTGTTTTACCACAGCAGCTATGCTGGGCAATTGAGCAATCTCTAAAATTTCCTCGTTTATGATCTGGTCCGCCCAAGTTATCCCCAGTTAATATCGTTACTCACTCGACAATGGCAGTAATAGTCTACTAGAAAACTGGATGCCAAAAATAAATAGAAGAAGATCCAAAAAAACGATCCGACGTAGTCTAAGATCAGTTACAGAAATGTTTGAACTATGTTTGTCTTTAATAGAGTTTTCTTCCCGACTTTTATTTTAGAATTTTCGGCTATAAGCTATTGATAAGGAAGCTCGTCTCTCCGGTTTTTGTGAAGCATAGTTAGAAGTTCGCTAACTCCGAAAGACCGATTCGATGCGGGCCATAAGATCAACTACAGGAATGTGCTAAAAATTCTAAATGGAACTTTCTTTTTCTCTAATAACGTTTTGCTTCCGACTTTAAGTCCAGCAATTTCGTTTCTTATGGTTGTAAACTATTAATAAGGAAGCTCCAGTTGTAATGAGACATAGTTGAGTTCACTAAATAAATTGCCTTTTATACCAGTACGCCTTAATTGATCGTCGCGTAAATTGTTACTCGCAGATATTTGAACACAACGAATATTTACACAATTGTTATAACTCATTATAAACTTAATTTAGGTAACAATTTTCACAATTTTGAATTAACACTGTCCTATATAATATAATAATTAAGGAGAACTATCTCTAATGTCAATTATGGCATTAGAACTCTATGCAATATCAGAGCTATGCAATAGCATATGCCATTAAAAGTAAAATTAAAATTCTTGTGATTTTAAAGGTCACAAACTGCTCATAAAGGCCAGTAGCACACCAAAGTCAGTAGCATATGTTATTTTGAACCATATTTTGACAATCAGTCAATGATTTTTTAATAGATTGAATGAATGAAGATGATAGAATGAAGAGGTTGACCGTATTGCAAAATTAGGTTCGACGCACGGTACATTAAAAGAGGTTAAAGTTAATTACTGGGAAATACTGCCAAAGTTGAAAGAAAGGCTTTATAATAATTCGAAAGAATATTTTGATGAAAGAAGTAAGGAAAAAGGTACCTGATATAAAACAAAAGTGTCAGCCTCTTTATATACCGTGGCTTAATGAATATGACCTAAATCGGCAACATGTTAAGGTAGCTTTGACTCTGTTGGGGGCACTATCCATCGAGAAGTTTTGCATACCTAATGAGTAAAGCGGATCTCCCAATTGCGATGATGCAGAAAAATTAAGGATTTGCATCACTTGATGATGGAGTGTGCTAAGAAAGACACCGAAAGAGAGTCGTTGATGAGTAGTATGAAAAGTAGTTGCCAGAACATAGGTATTTGTCACAGCATCTTGGCTGAACCCTGTTCGGGTGAAGCTAAGATGCTGTATGACCTGGTAATGATACCTCATCGCTGACTCTCATGATAGAGTTAGAAGAATGGGGCTGATGTGTTCTGTGAAATAAAAGTCCCTAAATAACTAAATAAATAACAAATAGATGGTTACAGTAGATATATCTCTTTAGTATGACCATCCGTGACGTGTTACGTGTGTCTGTGTTATTTGTTTGTTCGTCTCAAATTTTGTACTAACATTAACGTCCGTTTATCATCATATAGGCTCCCATCGAAAATCAGCGCTGCAGTACTAATTACAGTATGGCAGATTTTTGATGAATGGGTTCGCCAATTGATGGACATCTATTTTTTCATTATTAAAATGTTTTTTTTTTCTGTCTAATTAGTTTGTGTTATTTAATTTAATTGTATGGTTGTTCCAGCAATAAAGTATTTATTTCTCTTTCTAATTTTTTTTTTAATAAGTATCTCTTTCTATGAATAAATATCCGTCAAAATTAGATACATTAGGAAGGCAAACAACAGTAACAGCAAAAGTAACACGGTTAATTATTTTTAGAAGTTTTATGACAGTAAATACTCAAAAATCACTAAATGTCAACGTAAGGTCATAAAAATTCTATCACTCACCACGTTTCCTCAGTTATTTTATACTATACTAGCAGACCCGGCGGACGTTGTCCCGCTCTGATAATAGAAAAACTCTTGACAAATTATATACGTAAACCTTCATCGTTAATCACTTTATCTACTGGTGAAAACCGTATGAAAATCCATTCAGTAGTTTGTGTGTTTATCGCGAACAGACAGAGGGGGCAGAGAATTTTGTTTTTTTTTTATATCATAGGAGGCAAACGAATAGGTGTGTCACCTGATGTTAAGTGATCACCACCGTCCATAGACACTTGCAACACCATAGGAGTTGCAAGTGCGTTGCCAGCCTGTGTTTGGAGGAGAGGAGTGGGGAAGGGGGATGGGGAGCTGAGGTGGGCCTCCGGCGCTCTCACTGACGGAACGAAACGCAACAATGCAAGCACTGTTACTTCACGTCGGTTTTCTATGAGAGGGTGGTACTACCCCGGACGAGCCGACCCATTCATACTGAAACCAGTAATAGCTTCAGCGTGGCTCTACCACTACTAAAACTTATTTTATAATATGTAGTGATATTGCGGTCTTGTTTTTTACTTACTCATTTTTTTTAAGAAGAATTTTTAATCCATATCTTATACTTCTCGAGTACAAGTAGTAAATTGTAAAACAAAAAAAGATTTTTTAATTGTCGCCATACTCAAGGTTAAACATTTTAATAAATCTCAACATTACGAACGAAGTTAAATAAAACCATAGGGCAGTTGACATCATACGTGAAATATGTGACTGCGAGATTCGAAGGGAAACCGCTTGTAGTTTATTTTTAACTCGACGTGTACGAGTGCAGGGGCGCCTCGTGTCTTCCGTATGTTCCCAACCAACTAAACAACTAAGATATAAACTACATTAACTACACAGTTAACGTTCGATTTAAAACCGGGTGTCTTAAATTTACCCATTTTTTCCATTGTAACCACACTGACCAAACGTCCTTGGACTTTATACTCTCGTTTATAGACTTACTAAGCTTCTTGCAAAGTAAAAACCCAATATTAATGTTCATTTTAAAATCTTTTGTGAATGAATTTCCCAACATTTAATTAAAAAAGAACACTAATTTTACATAGTAACGTGTGAACGTGTAGCCAATTATAGCAGAAGTCCTATGGCGATGAGGCAATTGTGGTGGGATTTTTGGTTACAGTGTATTTTGCCCTATAACCGTACATTTAAAACTAAATTCGGTTTCGCGAGTCACATTCGCTCCTATTCTCGAAGAAGACAGGGTTCACCTTTGACAGATACGTCAAGGAATACTTTATACATATACTAGCGAGCCCGGCAAACGTTGTCCCACCCTTATTATAAAAAAAATCCGGTCATAAGTTTTTGAGTATATCAGGAACAGACAGAGAGACAGACGTGGTTTTGGTTTTGGTGATTACCTATATATGTATACACGAAAATCGGTTATTGCCGTTTCCGAACGCGATTTTTTTTAAAAAACCTAGTACCCGATTGCAGCGACATCCACTAGGTCCAATTGTGAATCTAAACTAATCCAGAAACCCACTTAAAAAAATTAATATGCGAAAAATCTTCTTAAATAAACCTTGAACCCGATTGCAAAACCACCAACGGGGTTCAATTAAGACGAAAACTGTCCTATTTATATTGGCGAGAAATGTCCTCAGCACCCCTCAACTCTATTCTCCAACTATTGTCTCACGGCCAGCGGCAGCGTCAACGCAATAATTTCACTAGCTTAGTTTTTATTTCGCATTATCTTCTGACCGGCTCCCTCAATTAACATGTTGTAAAAAGTAAACTTTATCTCCATGAAATGTTCATTTTGATTTAGCTACTTTATAAGAATTTGTAAAATATATGGTAAACCTATATCGAAACTTAATCTTGTAAAATTTATTTTACTTTAGACTTTAAAATGTCGCAGACTTTTTTGTAAAGATGAAAGTTATAGATACTTTTGATAGATTTTACTCCTTTATTTCACATGGTTCAAGCACCGCAAGCCATACTATGAAGTTTTTGCCCATTGTAATTACATTTATTGTTATTAATTATTGAAAATATGTATTTACCAAAATAAAAAGTAGCGTATAAGATTCAGGGATAATATACCTTCTAGCAGTCAAAGAATTTTCAAAACAGACCCGCTGTTGTACCGAAGATTACCATGAACATCCAGACTCACAAATCTTACCTTTTTATAATATAATATTGGTATAGATATAGTTTGGGTGTTTTCGTTTAATAAACCTATTTGCGCAAACCTTGTAAAAACAGAATATGGACGTATATGTATATATGGCCATGATACTTTCATTTAGGTCATAAAATGAAAAATTAATAAAAATGTTGCATATATACTCCTTTATCCATTCATGTCTTTAATTATTGATAAACAACGATAACACCATTGCCACACCTATTTCTGTTAGAGAGTAGCAAAATTCACGCTGCTATGTACTGACGTAAAAGGTGCGGTTGCCAACACGAATCAAATGGACGCATTCTAACTTAGTCCACAAAGCCCCTTAGATAGTACTGACCGACCTCGCTTACTGCGATTCTATTAGTAGTTTTTTAATGTAAAGACTAGCCTCTGCCCGCGACTTCGTTCGCGTGGAATAGTTACTTTGGGCTAACGGTAACACGCAGCGGAAGCTCTCAAGAGGAAAAAAAACCATTTTGAAACATTCTTCATTGGTGCTCCACTCCTGCTAGTCTTAACGTGATGATATATAGCCTTCCCCGATAAATGAACTATTTAACGTTGAAATAATTTTTTAAATCGGACCAGTAGATTTTGCGAGTTCAACCAAACAAACAAACCCTCCAGCTTTATAATATTAGTATAGATTACTGACGTCTTCAACCACAATTCATCTATAATATAATATTTTATATTATATTTCTCATTATTAGTAATTTCAATAATAGCTCCCTGTCGCGTGCAACTCTTGAACCTTCGACCGTTGCGAAGTATGGGTGCGCCAATTCAAAGTTCAAAATAGGTCATTTCATGATAATTACAGATACTATAATAATTGTGACTGTACAGCCATTGTCAATTTTATTTTTTAATTATACACCAGTTACATTTATTTTACAATCGATTGTAACCTTCATTGAACATTCTCTTTCGTACACACCTTATCCTGACAATTACAAATTTAAGGAAAGAAGAATTAGCTAAATAAGTGCAGCTGTTCTGAAGTGATGCGCTTAAATACATTCGGCAGTTGATTTTTGTTTATATCAATTTTATTTTACAAACTATGATGTTAAAAGTAAATTAAGTCGATATAAAATTACTCTCAATATATCCACTGAAATACACACAGTATAGAATAGGAATTAATTAAAAAAACAACTATTCCTATGACAAATATCAGACATTTCTGTTTAAACCACAGTAACCGCTTCTACATGATAAAGTTGCGACTAACGTTTTGTATGTCGCATTTAATCAAATTAAGTAATTACATCATCATAATTAAACTCATTCTTTTGCGGCGACTAATTTCATCCCACTCTTTAAGCAATAAATGCTGTCTATAAAATAATAGAGTTGATATAAAATATCAAGGCGGAATAACGTTCGCCGGACCCACTAGTTAATATTAAAAAATCCAGTGCCATGATATTTGTCTACGATGAAGTCCGCTTTTTTTTTTCTCTCGAACTGACTACGCTATTGACCTGGCAGGCTCTTCACAGCTTCACCGGACTACTAAGGTTGGCGCTTAAGGCACTCAACCGATTTGGTTTTTAGGTAACATACACAAGGGCGCACGCGCACCTCGGCTTGGGCTGTTACCTGGAAAAAGTCGCGTCTGACCTAGCTAACTATTCTAAGCTATTCATACATATATACATTTGTGAACCATACAATCGAAATTGCATGATTCACAAATGAATACGTGTATATCGGAATGAAACGAACTAAAACTATTCGATTCAGTTCGTTGAGGGAGATGAAGTCCGGCTTACTTGTAATTACTATACACTACAACTATAGAGAGATAGGATAATTTATATTTCGATTAATAGCCTGAATATATTTTCAATTACAAATTAAATGATTGTCAATGTTGATTATTGTTCTTAATTGTAAGTTTCATCAGTCTCGAACAGATGGCGCTTTAAATTTGTTTGTTAACAGAAAACTGTAGGAACGACTGCTATAAATATCTCATAGACGGCGCCACGTTGTAATTTTGAAATTAGGTTAGAATAATTTTAATTAAACATTTAATAACTGAGCCACAGTTAAGGGTGGCTGGATCAGCTAGTTTCATTATTTAAAAAAAAAACATGTAATATAAAGAATACCTTTTGTATTTCATGTGATTCACACGAAAACAGGTAGTAAATACTATAATATAGGTAATTTAATTTATAAATATGCCAAGTTTTTACCTTGACACATTGAATAGACTATACCAAGAGCTAATAATGATTGTATCCTAGACAAAGATAACCATTTTGTGACTAATAGTTAAATAAATAAAATTAATTCCGATAACAATTTTATTGACCAGCATCAAGGGATACATTTTTTTGTAATAAAGTTGTATTACCTTGTCGGCAGTGTATTACTACTGTATGTCCATATGAGTAACCAATAATTTTCGTAATTACTTATAAAAGTAAAACCTTAAACTTTACTTCAAGGAGAAAAGTAATGCAGTATTATTGCAAATGTTCTTATTAACAAAATATTTGTTTGCCGTTATAAGCCTCATAAATCATATCTATTGTACGTACTATTATATGACATATCTGTATGTTCTTTGTGACAAAAATCAAAGTCAGACTCAAAATATTGTAACACACATGCATTTGCTGCATTATGTACTTAGTTAAATTTATTAATAATACTATTTCGTCCTTTATTATAATTACACCCACCTTACGGCCATGTATTATAAAAAGTTCCCTTATGTCATAGCAAACACGATTGAAACTTTTATTCGAATTTTAAAAGTTCCACAGTTTCCAAAACTACATATATACTTTTTGCTTAAAACCTCAAATTCCTAGAGAGATAATTATATAAACTTACGTCCACTTGTAGGAAATTTACATTCCTGAAGCTCGAAATACCGCAAATGTGGTAAAATGAAACAGTTATAATAGTTTAAAATAATCTAGTTACATATACTGCCACGTTTCAGTTGCAATAATATATAATTATTTGATATTGCATTCGATTCGATTCAGAGTAAACCAACTCGAATAACAGCTGACGTCATTTCATTCGCTCGCAATAATGGTTACCTACAGAAGCCGACTGAATCACGTAGGATATGATGTCATAGTATCTTTCAAACACGCGACTGCTCTCGGTTATCGCCGGTTGTTTCGCTGTCAGTTTCCGTGAGAAATTTTTAGGTATGGTTGTTGCTTGTTGAGAAATCTTCGAATAACTTTAAAAATAATTCGTGATTTTTCGTAGAAAAGCTTGTTTTACGAAAATTATTATTTGTTGTGCTGTGCTGTGTTCTTATATGTTTAAAATATACGTATGCATAATGAAGGTGTTTGATAATTTAGAACATTCCTAAGAACGGGAGTTTTTGAGGTACCCATAAAAGGTGACCTCACTAGTTTTATTATAAGTGTAATTACCGCTAAATTTACAACAATGTGTTGACTTACAATAATGTAAATATTAAACGCTTCCAGAAACTTGTTCATGTGACCTACTTTCATAGACGAATTTTTTTATTTTAAAAGTAATCAATATTTTTGTCGCGTTTTACATAAGAAAATTCATGGACTCTGGATGTGTTAATTCGCGTAGATTATCTTTTTTTTACTTGGTTTATAGTATTCCATCGATTATTATTTATAATTCAAAGAATACACTAAATATTCAGTTAATTTTATTGGATATAAAACTATAGTATAGTGATTTAAATTAATTCCTAAATAAACATTATTTTTTATTGCATAATCTAGTGTGATCTTTTTTGTACAAGATACTTATTGGATTCCATTTAAAACCTTTGTGATTATGAACTTTTCAGATACCTTTTCACCCATTTGTTTCAGATGATTTTGCATTTGTTGAATGTTTGATAAGAATGATGCCATCTCAACACCGTCTTCATATTTATATTGAAAGAACCTTTGTTGTATAAGTACTTGTTTCTGATTTCTGCTCATATATGCTGGACAATTTCCGCTACTTTCTCTAGAATTATTACATGTGAGAATATGAAGCATGACTTCCTCCGTCATTCTTGTTAATAAAACTGTCTATGCCTTTGCATCCTTAGTTTCCCAAGCATTAATAAATAAAATATGCTTATCAATATAGTAATATAATTAGAAATATGATTTAACAATAACTTAAAAATCTTTATATTTAAAAAATTAATTAACACTCTATCTTTACTATTTGTTTCATTTACTAAGAATGTGTCAAACATCTTGAAATTATAATATTGATAATTTTTAGGCTCTCAGTATATATATTATTATAGACATTATAATTAGATTTATTATTATATATTTAATATTATATATTACTTATATTTATTATCATAATTAGATATTACTAAGCCTTATTTATATATTTAAATATAGACTGTTTATGTTTAGTAAAATAAACAATTCTCTTATCAAAGAATCCACAAACAAAACAGTAGCGCCTTATCTTTGAAGCAAGTGTTATATTGTAACAGATATTTTAATAATAGAACAAGGTTAATATTAATTTTAATGTATGTATATATAAAATATATTTATATATATATTCTGTAAGTCCCCTTTATTTCCTCAGACGTTATCCGAGACTTTATTTGCATTAGTTGTTCTTGCATTTTATCTTGTTTTTTTTTATTTTGTCATATCTTATACATTATCTTATTTCTATTACATATTTTTTATATATAGAATATATTACTTATCGTTGGGTTACACATCATTTCTATGTTCGTATTAAGCTTGTTCCGTATATTATTACAATAACTATTAAATATGCTGAGTCAAGAGACCAGCTGAACAAGAGTTCTTGTTGTCCAAAAAAGGTGATATGTTTTTCTATCCAATCTTTTTTTTTCCCTATAATATAGTCAAATAATTATGAACAACCTCAATTGTTAGGGCACACATGCATAATTAAGACATTCATTTTAAAATCAACTTTTGACTGTATACAAATATTGCATTGGTAGTGCAGTCATTTACGAAGTTATCACTCTGCTACAGTCATTTTGAAGATGGGTTAAATATCTGGATAGTTATGTATGTGGTTAGTTAGTTCTCAATTTGTGTGGACTCTGAGTTTGCGAGTTGTATTATCAGTATAGTATTCATTGTAGGATTTGTCTTATAATTCAATGGTTAGGATTGGTAGTCTGTCTGTGGTTGTACTTGTCTATAGATAGATTTTTATTTAATGTCAGTTTTGAAAAAGAGGTCATTTATTCATCTTCTATGACAGTTGGCTTGTGCCCTATAGGACTGTGTGCAAATGTCCTGCACCCAATGTTCTAAATGTGAACCCTAAAAAAATATTTTAGTAAGTTACATGTGTATTGCATTATTTAAAAGAGGTAAAAAAAAAGAAACATTCATTATTAGTATACAAGATAGCAGCTATCAGTTCCAGAAATAGCTTAAAAAAAACTATTTACAACATCTTTCCACAAAGCAACCTTCTTGAATAAAGCAATCGGAATTTATGTCTACACCATTTATATACACAAAATGCTTGAGCGATCCAATAATTCTGTTAATCTTTATAAATATCAACATTATCAGTAGATAATTCATGTATAATGAAAATTCTTTCATCAAGTATTTTTTTTACAAATTGTGTACATATAAACTCATAAATTTACTAAAGATAAATTATTTATCAATTAATTATTAATGTATATTTATGAATGTACATAGTATATTATTATAAAATTAACCTACAATTTGATCAGTTAAATACAAAGGGCTTGTAAGGCATGGAACGTATGTTAATATATTGTATATAGGATGAAAAAAGGTAATGGGAACGTAAGAGTAAAAGGACGGATAGAGAAATGTCTTTTTCATTTACATATGTTGTGTGTTATTTATGCAGTAGTGTGTGTAATGTATATTTAAATTAATTTAACTTGTTTTTAATACTTTTTATATAAAAAAATGAATATATAGATAAATATGCTTTACATATTCATTCATTTCTTATCTATAACTTTTAATATAATATTTATGTGTTTCATACACATTGATAGTATATTTCATATGAATGGGAAGGACTTATTGAACCTATCCCAAAAAAAAATTGATGTCTGAACAATATTTGAACATTAATAATAGTAGTAATGGACCTAAGTAATTTACTTATACAATAAGATAAGTAAAATACAGAATTGTAGTTCATGTGTCTGCTACTTCGTCCATAACTCTATCTACTCTATCATAACTCTATGTAAAAAAACCAGTGATTAATAAAATCATCTACATGTATTAAGTCCTCTCATACTTAACTCGAGCCATCATTCAAATTAAAATAACTTTTGATAGAGTAAACCAATTTCAATGAAACAAGGACTAAGTTATTCTCGAGGTATCCTTTATGATTTTATTGGTAAGGTTTTATTGTGAACCCTGTACGTTAACAATGATGCAGACATTTGTAAAAATGATTGAAATGTATTCTATTAATTATTCCTAGACACTTGTAACAACTTTTTCACAAAAATGTAAAAATACAGACATATTACATTCACATTATTATTATATGTATAGATATATGCGAAATAAGAACAGGTAGTCTAATTATCGCTTCTAAGAATGATGTCATTACGGTAACAACAGTGTAATTTACGTGGCCTTCATTTCCTACACTAGTAGTAGATGCTATGAACGTGTTTAATATGTTGAATATGTCATATCTGTTTTTTTTTCTTGTAAGATTCCATTTTGACTTCATACGAATGCATCGGAAGCAATTAAGAGCATAGCACAGCAAATTAAAAATATTCATGAACAAGCAATAAATCCATAATTATAAACAAATATTTCAGTGGACACCGGTAAAATGTCGTAGCTAAAAAGAACAGGATAGCTATAGTGTGTAGTAGTGTGAGTGAGTGAGACAGCGCCATGGCGTTGCCGGGTCAAAACGGCGGCGCTAATTTTGGCGCCGTGTTGCAAGGTGCAGGAAGACAGTTGCTAAATCAGGGAGGTCAAGCTTTGTTGAATTATGGTGCTCAGGCACTCGGTAACATCATCAATGAAGTATTCCAGAAGAAGGAAGTCGAACAAAAGAGATTTCTACCGAGTATCAAGAATTATAAAGTGGTGAGTAGCTTTTGAAAATATATCAGTTGAGATTCTAACCTGAGTCACGTATAAACGTAGTTTCTATTCAGAGGAATCGCAAGCACGACTTGCATATTAGGTTATGTGCTTCGTATGAATGGAGTCATTTAGCCATTGCATTTTGTTTATTGTTGATCAATTTAAGTTTCATTCTCTCTATACGCCATAATTCACGACCGCTATGTCTACTAATACACAATATTTTTACGTAATTTGTCAATAAAACCTGAATAGAAGTTTTTGGCGGGATCTTGTTGTGGAGTTTATTCATAATCCTGTGTTATTTACTTCTATAATTTGTATTATTGGCGGTGTTTTGCGTAATATAGATTGGTTATTGTGCATAAGCGAAGTGGATTGGAAATAATACCACAGAGTAGGAATTCTGACTTGCCACAAAAAAATCCCTGGAAAGTTCTAACAAGACGTCCACCATTTTGTTAATTCATTGAAATTATCGCAAGATACTTGTAATATCACCCACTCGACAATAACAGTAATAATCTACTAGAAGATTGGTTGCCAAAAAATAAAAAACATAATTTCTGTTCAGAGAAATCGCAAGAATGACTTGGCATATTAGGTGGTTATGTGCTTCCCGGTCTGAATGAAAACATCACTATATACATTTTGTATATGTATTCCTAATCGATTTGAGTTAAATCTCCTTTTTCTTAGTTTGACACCGCTGAAGCATTTGCCAGTGTCAACGTTTTGTAGTTACATCCTCTTACATAGCCTTAGTTTCTACGCGCACGTGTATACATAGTTGTATACCTCACATCTGTATAGAACTATAGATTTTATGAATTTTATGGTAACGTAATAAATCAGTTCTGTATCTGTTTCTTGTTAGTTTGTTCATCGAATTCCTTTTTTTTTGTTTCTCTATACGCTATACTCCACGATACTTACGTCTAAAAATCGACAATATTTGTACATTCGTTGTCAATAAAACCTGAATATAATTGAAGATTAAAAAAATATCAATGATGGTATAGTTTCGACCACTAGTAAGTAGAATAATAATAGTATAATAATTTCTGATTTTTAATTCGGAGTTTTTGACGGGATTTTATATTGCACTTTTTATTTATACTTAAACGAACTTAAAGATTATTTGTAAGAAGTTTACATATCAAACTTTTGTATAATATAGTACATACTTGTACTGAATTAATACACCGTACTTAAGGCGTATGACCTCGCGTGAATAATCAACCAAAGAGTTTTTATTCCATCCACCTACTCAGTTTCTTGATCTTTCACCGTCCGGATCTTTGTTTTATGATCATTCTGGAATATCATACATCGTTCATTCGTGGTACAAGAGATAGCGAACTTATAATTTAATTTATGTACGTGTATCTCGTTCCTTTTATAATTTCAGGCAGTCTAGCTGTCGTTGCGTTTACCAATAAGCATCGGCTTTATCTATACCTACTAATATTATAAAGCTGAAGAGTTTGTTCGCTTGAACGCACTTAACTCAGGGACTATTGGTTCTATATGAAAAGTACTTTCATTGTTTAATAGTATATATATATATACATATATACATACATATATACATACATATATACATACATATATACATATATACATACATATATACATATACATATATATCACGGGATATATATCATCACGCTAAGACCAATAAGAGCGGAGCACCAATGAATAATGCTTCAAAATCGGGGTTTTTTTTTAACGTTAGCCCAAAGTAATTGCGACGACGAAGTCGCGGACAGAAGCTAGTAACCTAATATTACTTAAACTAGTTTTATAGTGCAGTTTGTTGAATCACGTTGTTGTCATGGCCGCCATTATTGTTTTAAATATAAGCGTCCGACTCGTGTTGTTTGCATTTTAATCAATGATGGAGATGGAATGTGTATTGACCAACCAAAATGTACTGGAAAAAGGAGTTTATCTATAGTTTATACATACATACAATATTTCAAGTGAAATAAGTGTTACATGGAGTGAAAAGGTCTTTGTCTCAGTCAGTCATAAGCTGCAGGTTTGCAAGTACAAGCGTTGCAGACAAACCCGGCTGTATACAAACATATGGACGAAATTACGAATACACGGACGCACTTACACGATAATTTCAAATTAATATAATATTATGCATGCCCTTAGTAATTTAGCGGGGTGGTAGGGTTTTACAGCCTGACTGGGTCACAACCACCATGTATATGGCGAAAAAGCCCGTCATAGTGATTCGCTTCCGCGGGTCGCGTTTCGGGATCAGCCTGTGCATATCCAGCTATTCGCAGGCCGGCATGGCAGCGGCGACCAGCGATGGATAGTGTGTCACTCGGTGGTCGCCGTTGTTTTTGGACTGTACTGTGCTTACCATCAGGCAAAGTGCAGTCACTTTGCCGTGCTACAATAAAAAAAAAAAAAAAAATAACCCAATAGTAACAGTAACAAATCTAGAAGATTGGTTGCCAAGAAAAAAAAGGAAAAAATTGGCTGTGTACCCGATTGGATGTACAAGGTTATACTGCACGTTATTGCTGTGCTCCAGTTTGAAGCGTGTGGCTAGTAGCATCATATCAAGAAGCGTTCCGATTTGCTTCAACAAAGTACCAAAGTATTATGACTGAGTTCAAAATTACTGTCCTATTGAAGTTTCTGATAGATAGCAATATGTAGTGATCGCTTAACATAGACGTCTGTTTTCTATTTCATGTAAAAAATTAAATTATACAACTAAGACCTACTACCTACTAGTAGTTTATACAAAATTATTTCCATGTGTATGTTAGTTAAGTTAAGGTTAATCTATATCTGTAACTAGCTTCTGCTCGCGACTTCGGCCGCGTGAAATAGTTACCTCTGGCTAACGTTAACTTTAACCAGTAGTTCCTGAGATTAGCGCGTTCAAGCAAACGAAGTCTTCAGCTTTCTGTTATTTCTTCTGAGTTATTTTTGGAATGGCTGAATCTATTTGTAGGTAGTCTATTTGTAGCCATTACTGGTTTAGCATGAATGGCTCGGTTCGACCGGGGTAGTACCACCCTCTCAGAGAAAACCGACGTGAAGTAACAGTGCTTGCATTGTTGCGTTTTGTTCGGTCAGTGAGAGCGCCGGAGACCCACTTACCCTCCCATTCCCTTTCCCCTTCTGGCAACGCACTTGCTACTCTCCTCATGTTGCAAGTGTCTATGGACGGTGGTGATCACTTAACATCAGGTGACCCATCTGTTCGTTTGCCTCCTATGATATAAAAAAAAATATATATATTTTTAACAGACTTCGAAAAAGGAGGAGGTTACTACGTTCGGTTGTGTGTATTTTTTTTTATGTATGTTAATCGATATCTCCGTCAATTGTGAACCGATTTTAATGATTCTTCTTTTATTTGAATCGATTATATTCAGAGGTGGTGCAATATAAATTTGAAGAAAATATTCAACCCCTAAGGGGATGAAAAATCGTTTATTTGATTTTCACCCACTTCATATTTACGTATTTTCGTGAAATTGGAACCGATTTATTATACCCATTAGAAACCAGATATATTTATGAATACTAAAAATGGAGAAATAATTTTTTTTTGACAAGAATCTTATTATAAAGACATAGAGGTATTTTACGAATTATTTTTCGAAATCGTTATTAAAATTACAAATATTAAAACCCCACGGTGTACCGTCTGCCTTTACTAACGGGGGTCACGAGATCGCGTGAGAATGCACCACGACGCCGCGGCGGCTAGACAGCCCAGTCGACCTAACTGTCTCTCCCCGTCCTCCGAACCAGTGCAAAGGAAGGTCATGTCCCCACCCCATATCCTTCTAGGTCTCGTCAAGCAGTGAGCCCCGCCTTTTCCAATCCCCACCTTTCCTGTTTTTAACTGAGGTTGTCTACTTACCCTCTGTAATTTTTTATGTGATTTCATCCCACGGTATACTTTTTAACACGTTCATCGTTCATTCGTCCATTCATCCAGTCGTCGACGATTCCAACGTAACCCGAGTATTATGATTATATGATGGTCTTATTGTCTTCGATTTATCACATATGACCAAGCAGTGGAGACCAACCCCACGCCCACGGGTCACTACTCCCAATAGTTATTGTAATTTTAATGTACAAGAGAAAGTACTCGTAGATAAGCAAAAGGCCTTTATATATTCAGATTTAATTACACACCGTTTTTTTTACATTAGGATCCACGCGGACGGAGTCGCGGGCACAGCTAGCATAGGAATAAAATTTTATCATTATTGGTTGATTATGTTCCGATTGATAACAGAATGTGTTGTAATACTTTAATTGGAGTCCAAATTCTACCAACTATGTCTCATTAATTTTTCACTAATATGAATTTAGTTTTTCTTTGTAGCAATGCTTCTTATAAATAAATAAAAAATGTTTGCTATGAAATATCAAACAGGCGTCCAATTCATCTGTTCTTTATTGCAATGTATGACTATGTATATCCAACTTCGATAAAACCGCAATCCTACGATCCAATTATAATAGGTTACTGATATTCCTGACGGCAGATTTGGAATAATTCGTGTGTTGCGAACCACACCATTCAAATCCTTAACACAGCCGAGTCTATGGTCATGACCAAATCAATATACCGATACACACAATGTTTTTTTAAAGAAATTACACTCCCTTCATAGTCCTCCGAATTAACTCTGTAGTCTGTTGGACTTTTTTTTTAAATGTCAAACGGAGGTAAACGAGCAGATCGGTCACCTCATGTTAAGTGATCACCACCGTCCATAGACACTAGCAATACCAGAGGAGTCACAAATTCGTTGCCAGCCTGTGTATGGGGGAGGGGGAAGAGCAAGGGAAAGGGGGAAGGAAGGTGGGCCCTCCAGCGCACTCACTGATCGAACGAAACGCAACAATGCAAGCACTGTTACTTCACGTCGGTGTTCTGTGGGTCGGGCGGTAGTACTCCGGGCGAGCCGACCCATTCATGCTGAAAGTAGTCATAGCTCCAGCGTGGCTCTACCACCTACAAAATCTTTATCTTATCATTATACATACTTTTACAAACATATATAGTTACATTCGTTTTTAGTGGATGCACAGAAATTGGCATCTTTCCAGACGTCATCATCCTTCATATATTGATCCACCCTATTGTAAATAATAGCCTTTAGTGATGTACCCGCATTCGAACGTTAGTCTCTTTAATACCACTATATCATTATATTAATACGTGAAGCCTAAATTTTGTACCCTTTTTAACGGAATTGGGCGAACGGATGAACGTGAAATTTGGCATAGTTAAAGTTTATATGGAGGAGAAGTGCAGGAAGTTATTTATTTTATATAAAATGCATTAGAAGTACATTAAATTAATTAAAATATGCATTACTCACACTACTGCTTCAATTTTACACAACATGTGTATACATACATGTAAATAAAAAAGACATTTTGACATCTGTCAATAAAGGACTTCAAAAAAGGTTGTGAAGGAGGTTGCAATGCTCGACTGTATGTATTATTTTACTCTTACGTTCCAATTATCCTTTTTCATTCTACATTCAACAATGATATTATATCATACAACTATTATTATAATATTTATCCCTTTAAAAAATCATTGAACTATGGTCGAATGTCGACCACTGGGCGCCCACTAGTCATAGTTAATATGATTTAATCTCTTGTCCGATTCTTTAGTGTTAATATAATTTTTCGATTTTGAAATAGGTAATACATATTACAAGACTAGATTTTACCCGCGACTTTGTCCGCGTGGAATAGTTACTTTGGGCTAACGCCAACTTTAGCTCGCGACTTCGTTTACGTAGAAGATCAAAATATTGTCTAATAATACGTCCGTTAACGTAAAAAGTTTTGTGGGTGGTAGAGCCACGCTGAAGCTATTAGTACTGGTTTCAGCATGAATGGGTCGGTTCACCCGGGGTAGTATCACCCTCTAGCAGAAAACCAACGTGCAGTAACAGTGCTTGCATTGTTGCGTTTCGTTCGGTCAGTGAGAGCGCCGGAGACCCACCTCTTCTTCCCACCTCCCCCTTTACCCACTCCTCTCTCCCTCCTAACACAGGCTGGCAACGACTTGCGACGCTTCTGGTGTTGCTAGTGTACATGGACGGTGGTGATCACTTAACATCAGGTGACCCACCTGTTTGCCTCCTATGAAATAAAAAAAAAAAAGTTAACCCTCATTTTGCAACATTCTTCATTGGTGCTCCGCTCCTATTGGCCGTAGCGTGATGATATATACCCTACCTCGATAAATGAGCTATCTAACACTGAAAGAATTCAAATCGGACCAGTAGTTCCTGAGATTACCGCGTTCAAGCAAACTAACACTTCAGCTTTATAATATCAGTATAGATAATGTAGTATTACTTATTATACACTAGGGGACTGGCAGACGTTGCCCCGCCCTGATTATAAAAAAAATCCTGGACAAATTATATACCAAAACGTTCCTCGTGAATCACTTCATCCACTGGTGAAAACCGCATAAAGATCCGTCCAGTCGTTTTTGAGTTTATCGCGAACAGACAGACAGACAGACGCGGTAGGGGACTTTGTTTTATACTATGTAATGAATGATAATGATATTTATAAAAATGACAATGACATATCTAAGTAATAATATATATTTTAACGATGTAAAAACATTTTAAAGCACTTTTCGTTTATTAATATTACCTTACTCAAATAAACAATAAATTAGCATTAAGGAAGATGTTTATGTTATGGATTCACAGCCGTTTATTGTATCGGATACTATATTTTCCTTGATATAGACTGGTTCATATTATTACGTTATTACCACATTAAAATTATTATTCCAAGTCTATTAATAGTCTATTTGAAAGTTTTATACGTTCATATTAAACAACGAAACTTTTATAACAACTAATCAATTATTACATTTACCATTTAACCTCGTTATATCATTTTCTTTTTAACCGGGCGACTAGTGACAGGCTTACTAAAAGTAAAGTACTAATAAAGCACATTTTTTTATAGTAGCACGACAAGATGACTACACTATGCCTGATGGTAAGCACAGTACAGTCCAAAAACAATGGCGACCACGGAATGACACACTATCCATCGCCGGTCGCCGCTGGCATGCCGGCCTGCAAAAAGCTGGATATCCACAGGCTGATCCCGAAACGCGACCCGCAGAAGCGAATCACTGTGACGGGCTTTTTCGCCATATACATGGTGGTTGCGACCCAGTCGGGCTGTAAAACCCTACCACATTCTTGTATTTAAAAAAATACTGCATCAAACGGTCTGGGTCTCGTTTTCCTACGATTAAAATTTTCATCGGTACGACCTTAGTTTTTGCCTAGTTTTAGCACTACACATAAAAAATATTGTCGTAACTAGGATAAAATATGCATTTTTTTTTAAATAAAATAGATACTACTTTGTTTATGTGGTGTCACAGAGACTACTTGAAATTGCTTGCCTTATAAGTACATACCAATTTTCAACTTTCTACCTCTATATATTATATATAATATGAGTTATGAACTTTTAATATAGTTATTTGGTGTAGAGTTTTGTTTTTCAAGTTACGACAATTTCGCTTTCTTCTGTTGATATACACTCGGCTGATCACCGAATGTAAAAAAATCTAAGCGTGGTACTGTGACTGGTTACACGTGACTGACCCTTTTTGTCTAACATGGGAGATCCTACATAGGACACCCACTCTCTGAGAGGAGATGTGACTAGTGTCCGACTCTTACCGACTAAAGCCCCACGGCATCGCGAGCATGCGCCACGACGCCCCGGTGGTACGGCCTAACGCAACCAGACCGCCTGCTGATCGAGACAGATCAGTCCACCTGTCTCCCCGTCTATCGAACTAATGCAGTGGAAGATCAAGGCTCTTTGCCCTTTCCTTAGCCAGACTCGGCAATGGAAGAGATTCTTACTCCAACCGCCGCTCGTCCGTCTTTTTCAACGAAGTTATCTCCTCACGCGCTTTTTTACCTGGTTTTCTCTCACTGTCGTTTTTACCAAAGTTTCTTCCTTTCCGCCCTATATTTCCTAAGGAGGTGGTTTTCTCGCACGGTCAATTTTTAAGATTTCCTCCCTCGTCCGTCCAACGGACGATCCAAAACACTTTCATCCTAAGCCCGTCCCCCGTTCGCTCTGATAAGCGGAAGAGTACCGCGAGAGGCGCCATCTGCTAAGATGTACACACCCTGATCCGGTTTTGGGTACCGATCCCTTTGATTGTTTATCGGTTCACACTTTATTGACACGATGACCCAACTGTCGTGTCCTACAACTCGACGTTTCGTGACCTTCACCCAAAATAATGCAATTCCTACGTATACAGAATAGTTAGCACATTTGTTATCATCGATCACTTATCAAAATGCATACTTCGTTTTATCAATATTAGAAGCGCCAAACATATTTCGACATTTTTAGTTGTTTTTTTCTGTTGCGATAGACTCTGGAAATGGCGGCGTAAATCGCGTGGTAAAGCAAAAAAGGGGGTATAATAGAACGAAGGTTTTTTTCTACTCATGTATTTTTTTTATATTCATCTGTTTTGTATCCGACATTGTTTCAAATATATCAATGAATGAGCCCGTATTTTCTACGCAGAAAGAAATCGCCTAAATGAATAATTTGCTAAATCTTTCACTATAACTATCTGTAGGTAAGTTTCCTTCAGCAGCACTTGACAGCCAGTCGACTCTAGGTTTTCGGTCATATCGTCACTTAAGATATTTTCAAATTTCAAGGAAAATTACTCGAATTCACTTTATCTTAAGTCGAGTCTAATCCAAGGATAACGTCGACTGTCGAGAGACGAATAAGTCTTCAACGGTAATTATCATCGCCTTTTTGGTTAATAGAATAACCAGATCAAAATACATTGGTTATTGGATAATATACATAATTGAAAAACAACGTGCCGCTAACCAAACCTATATCAGGTGGTTAACCAATTTTGTAACCTCAATACAGTCAAAACAAGTACTGTACCCTACCATTTTGTTCTCAGTATTTGTATATCAGCAGAGCTACGACGCATGTCCAACTTCGAAAGTACTGAGAGATTATGACAATACTTATATATAATTATTACCAATTATAGCCTTTATTGCTGAACCTATATTAACTTCGTTCGCGTGGAATAGTTACTTTGGCCTAACGATAACACGCAGCGGAATTACTTTGTAACCTTCTTCAATGGTGCTCAACTCTATTGGTTTTATCGTGATGATATAGCCTATAACCTTCCTCGATCAGTGAGCTATATATCACTGAGAGAACTTTTCAAATCGGACCAGTAGTTCCTTTTTTTCCATCCCATTCCCGAACGTGCCATACTGCCAGCCTTAATTAAGGCCGGCTCGCACCCTGACTTTGCGCTACAGCAGCGACGACCTCTTCGAACAAAACGGTTTCGTCAAGGTCGACGATGTGAACATCCGCCCTTTTAACAGGCATGCTGACGCTCACAGCATCCGAGAGCACCTCCCGAAGTCTCTCCGTGAGGCGGACAGCGCCCTCCGCGCGTTGAGTACCAGCGACCCGGAGAACCCGGACTCCAGTCATCGTCTTCCTGACGGAGAGGCCCTCTATACCCAGACTGTGCAGGTCGATCTCCTGGTTCAGTAGTTCCTGAGATTACCCTCTACAACGTCACAAACTCACAAACTTTACCTCTTTATAATATTTATTATTATTATTAAATAAAATAAATATATACATTTTTTTAACTTAAACCTAACACATCAGCTTATCTGTTGTAGTAGTCAACGTGTCACTTGACACACGTAGGCCTCGTCCAGCTGTTTCCAAATTTTTCTACCATTAGTTTTTCTTCGCCAGACCGAACCACCCACTTTCTTTATATCGACTGTCCATCTTTTAACTTGTCTCCCTTTTACCATCTCGTGGATATCATTCCGTGATCATTTTTGTCCATTTTGTCTTACTATCTCTTGTCATATGTCCTGTCCATTGCCACTTTAGTAGCTTAACTTTTATTATTATGTCTTGTACTTTTACTGTTGATCTTATTTCTTGAGGTCTTATCCGGTATTTTAGTGAGATTTCCAACATCAACATAATATCAATAAAGGCTATAATAATAATAATAATACCATTAGTAAGTTATTTTTAGTGTCAGGTTTAACGGCCTGTATGAAATATTGACATATTGCCAAACACGAAATAATATTGAAGCCAAAGATATATTACACTACAAAGAGATTCTCTTTGTGTTGTCGAAAGCGTAAAATACACGCAAATGTCTCACTATAATTGAATATTCTAATTGTTTACACGTACAATTAATTCATTTACTGATGATCGTCCAGTTGCCGAAATTCGACCATAATTCATATATTTTTCAAGTTTCATTATTATCAACCCCTGATTCTCTAAAACTCAGGTCTCAAAATGGCGGATCATATTTTTAAACAGGTACTCAACTTGTTAAAACTATTATTTTACATTACAGCATTCGTTATTCTTCAGGTTTCTCAAATTTTGCTAATAAATGCGGTATTGATTTTAAACTTATGCTATCAACAATCTGTTGACCAGTACACGCTTTAAATAGGTTTCGTATTAAATGCACCGCGGTCGCCCGAGGCAAGTTCGCGTTATCCTTTTTCGCAAGTCTAACCTAACGTAACCAAAGCAAGCCAGAAGAGCAAGATGGCGAACATTCAACGACCGCGGTGCATTTAATATGAGACCTTTTTAAAGCCAGGGTTCAATACGTATTTAACTTTTTTGTAATAACACCGTTATAGTTTAACCAATTTATACAGCACCTTTGTAAATTATACCCTATGTGTTATTTTAATGTCAACACTTATCTGTGTTATTATCAAAAACTTAAATACTTATTGGATACTTGCTTTAAAAAAGTTTGGGTACTTTCGTATTAAATGCACGGCGCTCGCCGAACGTTCGACATCTTACTCTTTAATCTCTGTTTGGTTAGGTTAGACGTGCGAAAAAGGATAACGCGAGCTTGCCGCGGCAGCGGTCGGCGAGCGCGGTGCATTTAATACGAAAGTACCAAAATTTTTATAAATCAAGTGTTCAATACGTGTTCGGGCATTTTCATATTCTTTATATGTGGGTAGATCGCGATACCGGGCTTGCGCGATCGCGACGCCTACAACGCACAGTTGGGCTCCTTAACCTGTAATGTGAACTTTGCGTTGCGGGATTTTATTGTTTATGTGTGGTTTTTGGTCTTCAATTGCAATAAACGATTTATAAACATTGTGTGTGCGTGTATGTGAACGTGCATTTAAAAACAACAGCGAGAACGATCTACAGCAGCCAGGTTAGTGGTCTACCTTGTATGGAAATACCGAACTGAGGGACAAATCAAGCCATCCCGGGTAACCTTTAGATTTTTGCAAAAACAATACGTATTTAACTTTTTTGTAATAACACGGTATATTACTGTGGAATAACAGGAGACAATAATTAAATATTGGTATATAGTTACTATTCCATAGGCCTCTTCCCGAAGGAAGGTATGGGTATAATCACCACGCCAACCTACGACGTATTGGCTGACGATTTCAAACTTAGAGAAACACACGGTTCTATGTTTTCCCACATACAATGGTACTTGTTAATGACTACGTCCGGTACCGCTATGACATACCCGAGAGGCGAGACTACAACGCCACCCGGAGAACCACTATTGACCTGCGATACCGCGCTATTGACTTTATCGGGGGTGTTACTAATGACCTCGAACGCTATTGGTTGAAGTTATCGGCTGTTCATTATTCACCCCGGTGTGAGACTACATTGGTGGGAGTTCGGCATATAAAGGGCCAGATGTCGCTGATCTGCACGCACTCCTATGTGGAAGTTACTGTAAGGCGAAGCTCTGCCCGGATAAATAGTTACAGTGTCTACAGAGTGTTTATTGGTGTTCTTGACCGACTGGCTGATCATACGTATTCTTTAACATACTACAAGAACATATCTCAGGTTCAGGCTTCGTTCAGATGTTTCCTTCACCGTCGGCCAATAGTGTGACCAATTTAGATTAGTAAATGTACCCACGCTAATTTCGACAAATTCGTTGGTACATGCCGGGATTCGAACCTACGGACATCGGATTGATATGACTCGCTCGATTACGATTTTTGTATTGGTATTCTTGCTTAATATGTATCGAATTATTCTTTGATGTTTAATTATTTTGTTTTTAATGCATTAAAAGCTCAAAAGTCAAAGCCGTTCTGGTTTTGTATTGTCACTTTTTTTTTTAGTTTGTCAATTGTATAAAATCACATTCATACATTTTCGATAAACTTTAGTTGCTCCTTGACTTTTAATTAAGGAAGTACATTTACAAAATATAATCTATACTATATATACTATAATATTATAAAGAGGTACAGTATGGGAGTTTGTGACGTCGTAGGGGGTAATCTCGGGAACTACTGGTCCGATTTGGAAAATTCTTTCAGTGTTATATAGCTCATTTATCGGGGAAGGTTATAGGCTAAGACTATATTATCATCACGCTAAGACCCATAGGAGCGGAGCACCAATGAAGAATGTTTCAAAATGGGGTATTTTTTCCTCTTGATAGCTTCCGTTGCGTGTTAGCGTTAACGCAAAGTAACTAACTATTCCACGCGAACGAAGTCGCGGGCAGAGGCTAGTTATTTATATATTATATACTTCATATTATTACAACAGAGCTTAGAAATAGCCGTTTGTTTTGAATTTCTGTTAATTAAAATACAATAGAACAATTGTGGTAACAACAGATAGATGTGAAGTCATGTTTTAAAATATAATAATAATATATAAATTACTATATATAGAATATTATTATATATGTAGGATTTTCCATCGATTCAAATTAAACGCGTCTTTGAAAGTGTATAAGTCTTTTCGAAGAATAATTTTTTTAGCTTTATAAATGTTTTACCATATTTTTTGGCTTTATAAATAGCTTTACCATTTATTTAGCTTTACAAATAAATAGATTTACCATTTTTTGGCTTTATAAATAGCTTTACCATTTATTTAGGATTTAACATTTTTTGGCTTTATAAATAAATAGCTTTACCATTTATTTAGCTTTACAAATAGATTTACCATTTATTTAGCTTAAATAAATGGTAAATTACAAATAGATTTACCATTTATTTAGCTTTACAAATAGATTTACCATTTTTTAGCTTTATAAATAGGTTTAACATTTATTTAGCTTTACAAATCCATTTATTTAGCTTTATAAATAGATTTACCATTTCTTAGATTTATAAATAGGTTTACCATTTTTTTTGGAGGAAACAGTGACAAAAAAAAAATTCAATATTATTTATTTATTCTGTTAAAAACATATTTGCGTACTTTTCGCTACTTTTCGCACATGCTAATAAACGTCTTATTATATATAATCTTAATGAAATTTGTCGATATGAATATTTAATCTATTTTATAATTTGGCCTTTGTAATTAATATTTCATATTATTAAAATCCAATTTAATTTTATAAAGATACTTGCGGGCCAGGCGGACTTTATTCCGCCCTGATAATAAGAAACACCTTGACAAATTGTCTATACCTTCTTCATTAATCACTTTATCTACCGGTGAAAACCGCATGAAAATTTGTTGATTAGTTTGAGTTTATCGCGAACAGACAGACAGACTCGGCGGAGGACTTTTAATATTTAGTGAAGCAAGGAAGGAAGAAATTAATGTTAATCCAATGAATTTTTCAAATTACTATTTTATGATTTAGTCCGGTGAAGCTGTAAAGACCTTGCCAGGTCAATTGCGTAGTCAGTTCGAGAAGAAGAAAAAAACTATTGTTGAATATAATATTTAATCATTTTTCGCTTTTTAGTGCCACATTGTTGCTTTAGTGTTTTTGATATTAAATTCAGTTTAAGTAGGATACGTTATTAAAAGCAAGCAAACGAACAAATGGGTCACCTGATGTTAAGTAATCACCATCGTCCATAGACACTAGCAACACCAGGGGGGTTGCAAGTGCGTTGCCAGCCTGTGTTATGGGAGGCAGGAGTGGGGAAAGGGGGAGGGGGAAGAAGAGATGGGTCTCCGGCGCTTTCACTGACCGAACGAAACGCAACAACGCAAGCACTGTTACTTCACGTCGGTTTTCTGCGAGAGGGTGGTACTCCTCCGGGCGAGCCGACCCATTCATGCTGAAACCAGTGCTTAGTAGCTACAGCGTGGGCACTACCACCTACAAAATAGTGTCCATTGCGTCTCCCACCAGTTGCTCAGGGAGGGTCTTCCCTCTTCAGACAAGACGGGGGTCCTGTTGAGTGGCCAACACGTACCGGGTCGGCTGGAACTATTACAGAGACAGTTCCTGGCCCACCCGGTTGAATGGTGCAAAATGCGAACACCGAGAGTGTTTAGTCAGTACACATCTTGCATTCTCTCCTATGCTGCCCGATTAGGTAGAACAGCTATAGAATTTCCACGCGAGAAAAAAAAATGATACGTGTTACACAATACGTATAATCAACCAGTCAGTCAGGATAACCAATAAACCCTCTGAAGGCACTGTGACTATTTATCCGGGCAGAGCTTCGCCTTACAGTAACTTCCACATAGGAGTGCGTGCAGATCAGAGATATATTGCCCTTTATATGCTGAACTCCCACCAATGTAGTCTCACACCGGGGTGAATAATGAATAGCCGACCAATAGCGTTCGAGGTCATTAGTAACACCCCCGATATAGTCAATAGCGCGGTATCGCAGGTCAATAGTAGTTCCCCGGGTGGCGTTGTAGTCTCGCCTCTCGGGTGTGTCATAGCGGTACCGGACGTAGTCATTAACACATGTTAATAATTTCAATAAACAAATTCTGAAATTTAAATATTATGTTATTCAGACTACAATTACTATGAAAATTCAAAAGAGAACACATTTATTTCATTGTTTTGAGCCTTTATGACTGTCTCGAGAGACGAACTTCTTAGCATTCAATGGATTCACCGTGCGGGTGCCGGGTCCATCGTGTGGCCGAGGGAGAAACTCAGATCAGTTCCCAGGACTTGCGACCCAGGTGTAGGTTTAAGGAGGCCCCCTTTGAGATGCGCAGACAACGCTCACCTTCACTGCTCGAGTTTCCCGGCCTGCCTAGCCAAATTTCGTGGGAACCTGTTAGTGCAGCCTTTGATACTCGTTCTAAAATAGAACTTAGTGCAGTTCTCGACAGGCCAAGGTCCTTCAGAAGGTTCAGAAAAATAACGTAGCACTTTTTTGAATAAGAAAGAAATGAAGTGATGAAAAAAGGATTTCTCATATTTTTATTTTCTTTATATAGATATGATTGTGTGCGTTTAGCACATATTCTAATCCTCTGAATGTAAATTGTCCACACCGATGATTTATCTATTTTGTAATTTGGGCTTTGTAATAAAAAAAAATACTTTAAATAAAACTTAAATTTTTTAAAGATATTTAAGAAAGTATTGATGAAGCTCATACGAATTGAACCTCACAGTTATTACTACTTAATTTTGAAGGGCCGTGAAAATTCGTGAAATTTATTTATTTATTTAAGCTTCACAAAACTGAGTTCAATTAACAAAAATGGACACGAACCCTTTTATATGTGAACACAGCATGCATAATATAAGAAGACAAAGTCATAGTATTAATACAAAGAAAAATGAAATTATATTAAACATTTAAATACATTTTTTTTCTAATTGAGGCCAAAGAAACACAAAAAATATATCGAATTTGAAACGTAAACTATTACAAAATGAAAGCATGCGATATAAAGGGCAATATTGACCTGCGTTAGTTCTTGCTAATGGTAGTTGAAAAGTTTGCCTGTTAAATAAACGACTGCCTATACGTGGCACACTAAAGGGTATTTTTTGAAGAAAATCTGAAGATTCTAGGAAACCGTGTATCAATTTGTATATAAACATTACATCAGCCACCTTTCTACGATTCTGTAATGGTTTCATTTTATAAAGTTCTAAACGTTTGGAGTATGAGTTTAAGCTACTATTATGGAATCTGTTGTCGTAATAGGAAAGGTAATATAAAAAAACGTTTTTGTACTCTTTCTATCCTATCTATATGAACCTGATAACAAGGGTTCCATACTGGACTACAATATTCCAGAATACTACGAACCATTGAATTAAAAATGATAATGGTTAGCATTGGCTGCTGAAATATTTTTAATTGTCTGAAGATAAAACCTGAGAGATGGGATGACTTATGAATAATATTATTAATATGTGGACGAAACGATAACGCGGAATCCATGATAACTCCTAAATCACGGATCGTGGAGACTTCTACTAAAATAGTATTATTAATAGTGTAAAATACATTAGTTGGTGTTTTTTTCCTAGTATATTTGATATGAAAACATTTTTCTAAATTTATTTCCATTTGGTTATTCAAACACCATTCAAAAATCCTATTTATATCAGATCGTAAAATACGTACATCGTCTTTTGAAAGACTTGTGAAAGATTGTGAAAGACCCTCTTTGACGCCGTTCCTATCTTTCAGGGAGACCCCTTAGTCGCTAAGCCTAAAATCAGCATTCTGGGTGTCGATATATCAAGCGGCGTTCAGTTTGGTGGTCATTTGGAAGGCAGAGCAAAACTGGCCTCAAAAAAATTAGTTGTTCTTAACAGAGCAGGACGGTATTTCACACCGGGTCACTGCCTTCAGCTTTATAAGGCGCAAGTCCGTCCCCACATGGAATATTGTTCCCACCTCTGGGCCGGAGCACCTCAATGTCACCTACTTCCTCTTGACCGAATCCAACGTCGAGCGGCTCGAATCATCGGCAACCAGGTGCTCTCCTTAAGGCTAGACACTCTGGCACTTCGTAGGGACGTTGCGTCGCTTTGCGTCCTCTACAAGATCTACCACGGAGAATACTCTGAAGAACTGTTTGGACTGATACCTGCTGCTGAGTTCCGTTACAGAACAAATCGTCACGGACTGAAATTCCATCAGTGTCATCTCGATGGTTGGAAGTCGTGCACTGTGCGCTTGTCACGTTCGTTTTTTCCGCGTACGACAGTTCTTTGGAATGAACTCCCAGCGGCAGCGTTTTCAGGCCATTACAATCAGCCTTTTTTCAAGAAGCGAGCCTATTCCTTTCACAAAGGCCGGCAACGCATCTGTGATTCTTCTCGTGTCGCAGGTGTCCATGCACGGCGGTGATCAGTTGACCCGCATGTTCGTTTGCCGCCGATAGTATAAAAATAAATAAAATCGAACAGTATACGAATGCGGAAAACATAAATCCGTTAGACCTCTTATCGTAACGTAAATAAATGAAGTGTCTATGGTAATATTTGTACAATCGACAGAACCGGGTAACCGAATGATTAATATGTATCATGGACACGGTCAAGTTCGATGATATGACCTACATGTATTCATATATTGACAGCAAGTTAGCCGCGTGGAAGCTGATGTTAAAAAAAAATGTGATTAAAAAACCCTCTTAATGTATTAAATCCAATTATTGAAGTGAAAACTTCCAAGCCGAGGTGTGCCGTTGAGCTAGTTGTCAAATAAAATCTGCCTTAAGCGCTCGCCTTAGTAGTCCGGTGAAACTGTTAAAACCTTGCTAGGTCAATAGCGTATTAAAAAAAAAATAAGTGAAAGCTTATTTAGTCTCCTTGAGAGGTATTTTCTGGAGATACATTTATAAATAGCGACGTGTAGTGTAGGGGCCTGTGCACATCTGTGTACAAAACAGAACACAGTTATTCTATCGTTCTTAAGTTTTTACTTTTGTCAACAGACCTTATGACGGTTTCGTTTCTTTTTTCTACTTTTCTCTAATACTTAAGCCGCGTCGTCATTAAAATATAATTACTTTTGATAGAGTTTTTTTTTATATAGTAGCACGTCAAATTGACTGCACTGTGCCTGATGGTAAGCACAGTACAATCCAAAAACAAGGGCGACCACCGAGTGACACACTATCCATCGCCGGTCGCCGCTGTCATGCCGGCCTGCGAAAAGGCTGATCCCGAAACGCGACCCGCAAAAGCGAATCACTATGACGGGCTTTTTCGTCACATACATGGTGGTTGCGACTCAGTCAGGCTGTAAAACCCTACCACCCTGCTTTTGGTTGCCTCGTTCGTTATTCAGCAGGGTGCACCACGTGCAGGTGAGATTGGCTTGGATGTCTCAAGTCTTAGATGTTATTTGACACCCCTTACACCCCCTTAGAGTATACTAATTTGAATGAAACAAAAGCTAAATGTTACTCGAGGGTATGCTTTATGATTTCCTCGATGAGGTTTTATCGTGAACACAGTACTTTGGCTGTGATGCGAGTCCCAACTAACTGGCAGACAGAGAAGACGTACATTTCTAAAAATGATTGTAACGTATTTTATTAATTACTAGCTATGTCCGCGACGTCCTCCATGTGGTATCTGATACACTTCCAAAGGTTGTCTCCGTGTTGATAATGTTGCTTTTGTACAAAGCAAATAAAGCTGTCTACTAAAACCAGTATATTAAAATAAAGAAAAATACTTTTTGCGAATAGCGATTATATCTATGAAAGTTTTTTTTTTTTTTTACTGATTTTCGGCAAAGTGACTGTGCGGTACCTGATGGAAAGTACAGTACAGTCCATAAGTAACGGCGACCGTCAGTGTGAAATAACAACGGCAGTCGTCGCTATCATGCCGACCTGCACATGTGCCTCTTCACGCCTCGTTTGAAGGACCCCATGTCATAAGAGGTTTTAATGGTGGTAGAGCCACGCTGAAACTATTACTGGTTTCAGCATGAATGGGTCGGCTCGTCCGGGGTAGTACCACCCTCTCATAGAAAACCGACGTGAAGTAGCAGTGCTTGCATTGTTGTGTTTCGTTCGGCCAGTGAGAGCGCCGGAGGCCCAGCTCCCCTCCCTCTCCTCTCTCCTTTCCCTCTTCACTCTCCTTTCCCTCTCCATCCCCTAACCGTTCCCCCCAAAAGGTGGCAACGCACTTGCGACTCCTCTGGTGTTGTTAGTGTCCATGATCACTTAACATCAGGTGACCCACTTGTTTGTTTGCCACCAATGACATAAAAAAAAGAGAAAGGGAACACACTTGCTGGGAGGCTATTCCACATCTTCACAGTACGCCAAAAATAAGAATTTTCGAACTTCTTTCGTTCTTGCCGGGATGGTTGCTACTGTGAATCTGTGGAGACGCGTACCCGCCCGTGTAGTTTTGTAGTGGAAAGGAGAAGATGGAATGAGGTTAAGTATAAATTATGGTCCAATAGTCTTAATATACAGCCTTACTGGAGCCACAGTATTCTTGCATCCTGTTGCATTAGACTTACAATGAGCGTTTGCGTGATAAAAAAAAATCGGTACAAAACAGATAAAATTAATAGGTGGTAGAGGCAAGCTGAATATATTACTGGTGTGAGCATGAATGTGTCGGCTCGCCCGGGTTGATACCACCTAACACTCGGAAACATCCCGCGAAGTTACAGTGTTTGCATTGTGGCGTTTCGTTCGGCCAGTGAGAGCGCCGGAGGCCCATCTCCCCTCTCCTCCTCGCCCTTCCTCCCCTCCCTCCAAACACAGAATGGCAACGCACTTGCGACTCCCCTGGTGTTGCAAGTGTCTATGGACGGTGGTGATCACTTAACATCTGGTGACCCACCTGTCCGTTTGCCACCTATGATATAAAAAAATAATAATAAAGCTTTTTGCCAGTATTAAAATAGTAAAAAGACATACCATTTGTCAATAGCAATTACTTTTATGAAATTATGAGTTAACTATGATGTCGCTAATAACTTAATGACTTACCTCCATTTACTTTCAAGTTTAAAAGTTAATTACTTTGTTCGTTCGAATGACATTTCGATGAACTATTCATTACTTAGTACATCACAAGGGCTTAATTTGTATTTATCTACACGTATGCATTAAAAGTAATTGAAGTACTGTAGTATTTCACTTCAGTATATTAATAACTAGGTGGCCGGCTTGGCTCGGTTCGGATGTACTACCGAAGAAAATTGGAACAAATCATCCCTTTGCATTTCATTGCATAGTAGTTACATAGTAGTTACATAGTATAAAACAAAGTCTCCTATCGCGTCTGTCAGTCTATGTATTCGCGACTAGCCGACCCGTGCCCACTTCGTTGGGCGGTAATTTTCCAAATCGGACCAGTAGTTCCTGAGATTACAACGTCACAAACTCTACCTCTTTATAATATTAGTATAGATTATTAGTGTAGTTTATAGATAATATAATTAGTTAATAGCTTCTGCGAAGAAAATCTGAAGATTCTAGGAAACCATGTATCAATTTGTATATAAACATTACATCAGCCACCTTTCTACGATTCTGTAATGGTTTCATTTTATAAAGTTCTAAACGTTTGGAGTATGAGTTTAAGCTACTGTTATGGAATCTGTTGTCGTAATAGGAAAGGTAATATAAAAAACGTTTTTGTACTCTTTCTATTCTATCTATATGAACCTGATAACAAGGGTTCCATACTGGACTACAATATTCCAGAATACTACGAACCATTGAATTAAAAATGATAATGGTTAGCATTGGCTGCTGAAATATTTTTAATTGTCTGAAGATAAAACCTGAGAGATGGGATGACTTATGAATAATATTATTAATATGTGGACGAAACGATAACGCGGAATCCATGATAACTCCTAAATCACGGATCGTGGAGACTTCCACCAAAATAGTATTATTAATAGTGTAAAATACATTAGTTGGTGTTTTTTTCCTAGTATATTTGATATGAAAACATTTTTCTAAATTTATTTCCATTTGGTTATTCAAACACCATTCAAAAATCCTATTTATATCAGATCGTAAAATACGTACATCGTCTTTTGAAAGACTTGTGAAAGATTGTGAAAGACCCTCTTTGACGCCGTTCCTATCTTTCAGGGAGACCCCTTAGTCGCTAAGCCTAAAATCAGCATTCTGGGTGTCGATATATCAAGCGGCGTTCAGTTTGGTGGTCATTTGGAAGGCAGAGCAAAACTGGCCTCAAAAAAATTAGTTGTTCTTAACAGAGCAGGACGGTATTTCACACCGGGTCACTGCCTTCAGCTTTATAAGGCGCAAGTCCGTCCCCACATGGAATATTGTTCCCACCTCTGGGCCGGAGCACCTCAATGTCACCTACTTCCTCTTGACCGAATCCAACGTCGAGCGGCTCGAATCATCGGCAACCAGGTGCTCTCCTTAAGGCTAGACACTCTGGCACTTCGTAGGGACGTTGCGTCGCTTTGCGTCCTCTACAAGATCTACCACGGAGAATACTCTGAAGAACTGTTTGGACTGATACCTGCTGCTGAGTTCCGTTACAGAACAAATCGTCACGGACTGAAATTCCATCAGTGTCATCTCGATGGTTGGAAGTCGTGCACTGTGCGCTTGTCACGTTCGTTTTTTCCGCGTACGACAGTTCTTTGGAATGAACTCCCAGCGGCAGCGTTTTCAGGCCATTACAATCAGCCTTTTTTCAAGAAGCGAGCCTATTCCTTTCACAAAGGCCGGCAACGCATCTGTGATTCTTCTCGTGTCGCAGGTGTCCATGCACGGCGGTGATCAGTTGACCCGCATGTTCGTTTGCCGCCGATAGTATAAAAATAAATAAAATCGAACAGTATACGAATGCGGAAAACATAAATCCGTTAGACCTCTTATCGTAACGTAAATAAATGAAGTGTCTATGGTAATATTTGTACAATCGACAGAACCGGGTAACCGAATGATTAATATGTATCATGGACACGGTCAAGTTCGATGATATGACCTACATGTATTCATATATTGACAGCAAGTTAGCCGCGTGGAAGCTGATGTTAAAAAAAAATGTGATTAAAAAACCCTCTTAATGTATTAAATCCAATTATTGAAGTGAAAACTTCCAAGCCGAGGTGTGCCGTTGAGCTAGTTGTCAAATAAAATCTGCCTTAAGCGCTCGCCTTAGTAGTCCGGTGAAACTGTTAAAACCTTGCTAGGTCAATAGCGTATTAAAAAAAAAATAAGTGAAAGCTTATTTAGTCTCCTTGAGAGGTATTTTCTGGAGATACATTTATAAATAGCGACGTGTAGTGTAGGGGCCTGTGCACATCTGTGTACAAAACAGAACACAGTTATTCTATCGTTCTTAAGTTTTTACTTTTGTCAACAGACCTTATGACGGTTTCGTTTCTTTTTTCTACTTTTCTCTAATACTTAAGCCGCGTCGTCATTAAAATATAATTACTTTTGATAGAGTTTTTTTTTATATAGTAGCACGTCAAATTGACTGCACTGTGCCTGATGGTAAGCACAGTACAATCCAAAAACAAGGGCGACCACCGAGTGACACACTATCCATCGCCGGTCGCCGCTGTCATGCCGGCCTGCGAAAAGGCTGATCCCGAAACGCGACCCGCAAAAGCGAATCACTATGACGGGCTTTTTCGTCACATACATGGTGGTTGCGACTCAGTCAGGCTGTAAAACCCTACCACCCTGCTTTTGGTTGCCTCGTTCGTTATTCAGCAGGGTGCACCACGTGCAGGTGAGATTGGCTTGGATGTCTCAAGTCTTAGATGTTATTTGACACCCCTTACACCCCCTTAGAGTATACTAATTTGAATGAAACAAAAGCTAAATGTTACTCGAGGGTATGCTTTATGATTTCCTCGATGAGGTTTTATCGTGAACACAGTACTTTGGCTGTGATGCGAGTCCCAACTAACTGGCAGACAGAGAAGACGTACATTTCTAAAAATGATTGTAACGTATTTTATTAATTACTAGCTATGTCCGCGACGTCCTCCATGTGGTATCTGATACACTTCCAAAGGTTGTCTCCGTGTTGATAATGTTGCTTTTGTACAAAGCAAATAAAGCTGTCTACTAAAACCAGTATATTAAAATAAAGAAAAATACTTTTTGCGAATAGCGATTATATCTATGAAAGTTTTTTTTTTTTTTTACTGATTTTCGGCAAAGTGACTGTGCGGTACCTGATGGAAAGTACAGTACAGTCCATAAGTAACGGCGACCGTCAGTGTGAAATAACAACGGCAGTCGTCGCTATCATGCCGACCTGCACATGTGCCTCTTCACGCCTCGTTTGAAGGACCCCATGTCATAAGAGGTTTTAATGGTGGTAGAGCCACGCTGAAACTATTACTGGTTTCAGCATGAATGGGTCGGCTCGTCCGGGGTAGTACCACCCTCTCATAGAAAACCGACGTGAAGTAGCAGTGCTTGCATTGTTGTGTTTCGTTCGGCCAGTGAGAGCGCCGGAGGCCCAGCTCCCCTCCCTCTCCTCTCTCCTTTCCCTCTTCACTCTCCTTTCCCTCTCCATCCCCTAACCGTTCCCCCCAAAAGGTGGCAACGCACTTGCGACTCCTCTGGTGTTGTTAGTGTCCATGATCACTTAACATCAGGTGACCCACTTGTTTGTTTGCCACCAATGACATAAAAAAAAGAGAAAGGGAACACACTTGCTGGGAGGCTATTCCACATCTTCACAGTACGCCAAAAATAAGAATTTTCGAACTTCTTTCGTTCTTGCCGGGATGGTTGCTACTGTGAACCTGTGGAGACGCGTACCCGCCCGTGTAGTTTTGTAGTGGAAAGGAGAAGATGGAATGAGGTTAAGTATAAATTATGGTCCAATAGTCTTAATATACAGCCTTACTGGAGCCACAGTATTCTTGCATCCTGTTGCATTAGACTTACAATGAGCGTTTGCGTGATAAAAAAAAATCGGTACAAAACAGATAAAATTAATAGGTGGTAGAGGCAAGCTGAATATATTACTGGTGTGAGCATGAATGTGTCGGCTCGCCCGGGTTGATACCACCTAACACTCGGAAACATCCCGCGAAGTTACAGTGTTTGCATTGTGGCGTTTCGTTCGGCCAGTGAGAGCGCCGGAGGCCCATCTCCCCTCTCCTCCTCGCCCTTCCTCCCCTCCCTCCAAACACAGAATGGCAACGCACTTGCGACTCCCCTGGTGTTGCAAGTGTCTATGGACGGTGGTGATCACTTAACATCTGGTGACCCACCTGTCCGTTTGCCACCTATGATATAAAAAAATAATAATAAAGCTTTTTGCCAGTATTAAAATAGTAAAAAGACATACCATTTGTCAATAGCAATTACTTTTATGAAATTATGAGTTAACTATGATGTCGCTAATAACTTAATGACTTACCTCCATTTACTTTCAAGTTTAAAAGTTAATTACTTTGTTCGTTCGAATGACATTTCGATGAACTATTCATTACTTAGTACATCACAAGGGCTTAATTTGTATTTATCTACACGTATGCATTAAAAGTAATTGAAGTACTGTAGTATTTCACTTCAGTATATTAATAACTAGGTGGCCGGCTTGGCTCGGTTCGGATGTACTACCGAAGAAAATTGGAACAAATCATCCCTTTGCATTTCATTGCATAGTAGTTACATAGTAGTTACATAGTATAAAACAAAGTCTCCTATCGCGTCTGTCAGTCTATGTATTCGCGACTAGCCGACCCGTGCCCACTTCGTTGGGCGGTAATTTTCCAAATCGGACCAGTAGTTCCTGAGATTACAACGTCACAAACTCTACCTCTTTATAATATTAGTATAGATTATTAGTGTAGTTTATAGATAATATAATTAGTTAATAGCTTCTGCTCGTGACTTCGTACGCGTGGAATAGTTATCTTGCGCTAAGACGCAGCGGAAGCTCTGAAAAGGAAAAAATACCCCGATTTCGCAACATTCTTCATTGCTGCTCCGCTCCTATATATCTTAGCGTACTGATATATTGCCTATAACCTTCCCTGATAAATGAGCTATATAACACTGAAAGAATTTTCCAAATCGGACCAGTAGTTCCTGAGATTACCCCTTACAACTTCACAAACTCACAAATTCACAAACTCTACCTCTTTAGAATATTAGTATAGATAAACTCAAAAACTACTGAACGAATTTTCACACGGTTTTCACCAGTGGATAAAGTGACTCAAGAGGAACGTTTTGGGTATATAATTTGTCAAGGATTTTTTTAATATTGAGCGCGGGCAACGTCTGCCGGGCCCGCGATTGTTATATAAAAGAGCAATTGAGCAACTGAACGTCTATGCTCGCGAGACCATCCGTCACGCCGCCGTAAACGGGAGCCCCTATTGTAGTTCGGTGAAGCTGTTAAGACCTTGCTAGGTCAATAGCGTAGTCAATTCGAGAAAAAATAATGGAAGCCCCTCGTACGATCCCGCACACACGTCGCGGTAGCATCTCGGAGTGGAGTCCTCGAACTTGATACTAGCACGACACAGTGACTCACCCATATCAGCTCTACACAGAAATGAGCACCCCACATACGTGCACACAGTACACTTACAGAGGAAGGATTTTTTTCCTCATTCGAACTTTATTAATTTAATACGATACCTCAAGTGCGAGGTGTGCCGAGCGACCTTGTGTCAAATAAAATCGGCTGAGTGCCTTAAACGCCTCGCCTTAGTAGACCGGTGTATCTGTAAAGACCAGTCAAGCCAATAGCGTTGTCAGTTTAAAAAAAAAACGGAACGTATATCTGGGGACGTATTACGCTACTTACTACCACCCTTAAGTTGAAAGTGTGTCTTAGACCACATAATCGTTGTAACATCAGCTGAGACAATCTCAGTACAAATGTTAAAACTTATATAGTAGAATAACATTTTACTAGTGGTCGCACAGTTGTCGATATTCGACCATAGTTTATTGATTTTTTTAAAGTTTGATCTTTATTAGGGTTCTTTTGTCATCTTCTTCTATAATCAAAGGTTTTCATCATGGCTTCACAGTTATTTGCCACTCTTTTTTTTTATTATAAAAATACATACAGTCGAGCATAGCAACCTCCTTCACAACCTTTTTTGAAGTCCGTTATTGACGGATGTCAAAATGTCTTTTTTATTTACATGTGTGTATATGTTGTGTAAAATTGAAGCAGTAGCGTGAGTAATACATATTTTAATTAATTTAATGTACTTATAATGCATTTTATAAAAAATAAATAGCTTTCTGCACTTCTCCTCCATATAAACTTTAACTATGCCAACTATGCCATTTCACGTTCATCCGTTCACGCCATTTCTTTAAATAGGGGTACAAAGTTTAGGCTTCACGTATTAATATATATGATGATATATTGATTGGATTTATTAAAGTCATGATTCTGCCTTACATTGAATACACCGCATTGAACTTCAAAAGATGATAGATAAGAGAACAGCGTGTAAGAGACCCACTGGCTCTTAGGCCTCTTCCCGAAGGAAGGTATGGGCAATCACCACGCCAGCCCACGACGTCTTGACGATTTCCGACAAATACACGAATGTATATCTTCCCACATACAATGAAATTGCAAGAGGATCACGTTCTGGTTTCCTCACGGTGTTTTCCTTTTCCAATTATTTCAGTTAATAAACGATACGCGAATTTCGAAAACTGAGTTAGTACAATTGATATTCCACCGGTCAAACCACTCGACCAGCACGGCTTTTCATTATTATTGTTACAGTATTGAAAAAAATAGTCATATTAAACATGATCATGCGCCTTCCCTTATCTATTTCAGATAATATCCGAATACATTTATCACAGAACGTGCTTTCGCATGCGGTTTTGTTCGCGTATTGAAAATTTGACTTAACTCTGAGGAATGGTACCTTTTCCTTTGTCCTCTTCTGTACCCCGACAACGTATATGCAAAATATAATATGATCGGTTGAATAATAATGGCGTGAAAGCGTAACAAACAAACTGACATTCGCATTTATAATATTAGTAAGGATGAAACGATTTAAGTTGATCTTATACTGGGTGTTAGGAGATCGCTTCCGAAAACGAAGGTAGACGATAGTACTAATTATACCTTTGATGATGGGACGGAAAAAAAACCGATCCTGATTAAAAAAAATCATATTTTGAATACGTTTTATTAGCATTATTTACGCTCTATCATATCAGTACAGCTAAATGAAACGATAATTTCGTAAAAAATAAATTACTTTACTAGAAAAAAAAACAGCAATGTATAACAAAAACAAAAAAACAGCTGATACCCGAGTCAACGCACGTCAGCTAGCGACTATCTAGACTAGACTATCGTCTGTCTTCGTTTTCGGAAGCGGTCTCCTAATACCCAGTATAAAACTAGCGGGCCCGGCGGACGTTGTATCGCCCTGATAATAAAGAAACCTTGACAAATTATATACCTAAACTGTCCGCATGAATCACTTTATCTACTCGTGAAAATCGCATGAAAATCCGTTCAGTGGCTTTTGAGTTTATCGCGTACAGACAGACAGACCTGGCAGAGGAATTTATTTTATAATAACTAGTGATACTTACCACGTGGAGTTTTTGGCGGGACCTTAGTCTACCATGTGCTAGTTTTCGACATTCGACCATAGTTCATTGATTTCTAAAAGTATAAACTTATTTTACTCTGTGTTTTGTAATATTGGTGGCATTCTACGTAATATAGTAAGGTTATTGTGCACAGGTGAAGTGGATGGGAAGTGTACCCACGTGGCATGAACTCTGAGGTGTCACAAAAACTCCCTAGAATGTTCTAGCAAAGGGACCACCATCTTGTTAGCACATTGAAATAATCACAAGTCACATGTATTATTACTTACTGGACAATAACAATTGCAATCTAGACGATTTCGTTCCATATAACAAAAGTAAGAAAGTACTATACTACAAACTGCATTACATAGTATAAAACAAAGTCCGCTGCCGCGTCTGTCTGTCTGTTCGTGATAAACTCAACTACTATAACTACAACTACTGAACGAATTTCAATAGTGGGTAGAGTGATTTATTAAGAACGTGATATAATTTATCAAATATTTTTTAATAATCAGGGCGCGACAACGTCTGCCTTGCCCGCTAGTAATAAATAATTCCAGCCAATTTATTGATTAAAACTTGATAAAACATCAATACATATATTGTAATTAAAAAAAATGTAACCACATAGTCAGTACGTTCACAAAAAACACTTCATAAATTAACAGGTTGGTAGATTTAACAACTGTACAAGCTTATCAAATTAAAATATTCCCTTGGGCTTCCAATACATGTACGTATATACACGCGTAAATGTATACTTATATATGTATAAAGTACACACACGTACACAATATGTCCATCACGTTTAATAGGGGGACGTTATCAGTACATGTTCAGTCGCTCGATAGTTTCAGTTGTATCCGATGGGCGTTGTTGCATTTTTGTGACAATTGTGAATAAATGTGCGATATAAATTATTAGTTTAAAGTTTATTGGGGAATATTAATTTTAAATAGAATTGTATTTTATTTATTGGAATTTTGAAATTGTTTTAAATTTTCATTTAAAATAATAATAAATAATATGTGTAGATAAACAGAAATCAAATTAGTTTTAAAATTTAGTGAGAATTTGGTAATTCAATTGTTGATGTAGAAAAACGCTTGTTACTTGTGTCATTGCGAATAATATAAATATATTATTTATATTCAGTAGTAAGAATTTAATATTAAAAAAAAAACATATTATGCCAAAGAGGAAAATATAGTATAACATAACAGAAATAAACGACCAGTAAAATATATTTACATATACATTTTACTGCTCATTTTAAGGAAAACCCAGGTGTAGACAATATTTATGGTATTTAATCGTACATACATATAAAAGACAGTCTGTTGAAAAGTGTATATTAGATCTGAACAATGGAAATAGCAGAAGAAACGTTTTTTAAATGGAGGAAAGAAGATGTCGGCTTCTTAAAATCATACTACGCTACGTCGAACGCAGTAGAAAACTGGAGAGGAAAATGTGTTTCCTTCAAATCATCCAAGTCTGGGAGTATTCTCCAATCCAGAAGTCAAAGCATCGATATGAAAGCTAACAAGTGTGGAGATTCCAAAGAATCCGGTGGTTTCTTTTCGAAACTATTCGATGATTTTAAAAGGAAAAAAGTCTCCGATTACACATACGAACAGCCGAAAGTCCGTAAACAGAGCTTCTACAAACCCTTCTGGGCTACCAGAGTCACTGGTACGAATCGAGAGAAGGAGACAGAGGTAACAGAACTAGAAGCAGGCGTTAATAAACTATCAGTTGCTGATAGAAGTAATGCGGTTACCAATAAGAATCTGATTTTTGAAAAGGAAGCTGTCAGGTCTCCTAGAGTTCCTTTGTTTAAGGACGTTAAACATTTTACTTATCCGAAGAAGAGGTTATCCACTGTGGTACAGCACAAGGAGAACAGGTTAAAGAATCCTCCAGGTTATAACGGAAGCGAAATGTCGATGCCCACCGGTGAACAACTATTTTGGGTTCGTTTTATCATTTCTTCCTTATTTTTATATCATGTGCGTTCTCTGATCAGTTTTTAGTATACAGTAATGTCTCCATAATCGGGCACTTTGAACGAGTAAGGGGTTGTCGGATTTTTGTGATTGTATAGGAAACTGTATGGAACTTTTGGAGGTTATACAGATGCCGCCAACATAGAAGGAAAATAGGGTGGAATCAGGAAATTGTGAGCATAGGGTGACGGATTATTGGACGTATCTGAGTACTGAAGTGTCGGATTAGTGAGAGTACTGAATTTTTTGTTACAATAGGTAGCGTATAGAACAAGATATCGGGTTAAAAAATGTGTTGGCATAAAATAATTACTAGTGTATTTATGTTATATTGATCTTCTATGTAATTCGTTAATTCATTTCCAATCACTACATATTATAAAATATAGTCCTCTGCCACTTATGTCTGTCTGTTCGCGGTTAACTCAAAAAGTACTGAACGGATTTTCATGCGATTTTAACCTGTAGATAAAGTGATTCGTGGGGAAGTTTTAGTTATATAATTTTACAAGGTTTTTTATTTATTACCAGGGCGGGACAACGTCCGCCGGGCCCGCAGGTAATATGTAAAACTAGTGCCCGGTTTCTGTGGTACTTTAACTGTAGTTTATCTGTTCAATAACGTTTATCGGTTCGATAACTTGTAAAATTGCGTTTCTGAACACACAATCATGCGATAAATGTCAGTAAAACTCAACGGACCATTTGACAGTTTATCTTATGGATAACTTTGTTGAGTCAATAACTATTGGTAGTTTAACCGAGTATCTCGGAAACTCTCAGGGCATAAGTAATTGTTTACAGTCAATGATTTTATAACTAAATCGGTATAGGTACGTTACCTATATAATGTTTTGACAAAACAAATGCCACGAAAACGCACACATACGTAAACTGTCTTAGATAAAATGTGGAAGTGAGATGGCATATTCTCAATAACGGTGGTGAAAAAGAAATAGTTATATGTTGCTTAGATACGGTCGGATTGACGGGGCAGCCGTGAAAAAGAAGCTAGCTAGCCTAGTTTTAACAAGGCGCTGTCGAAGCGGTTATTACGTATCTGTAGTTATAATGTAATTGGTTTAAAATAGAAATTATTAAAAAAAAAAATGGACAGTTTCATAAAACTATCCTTACTACTTAGAAATGCGAATAGATGAGTTTTGTATCGTTTGTCGTGAAATTTTGTATACACATTGTCAGGAACGTAGAAAATCTATATTAAAGCACACGAAAAAGGGAGCAAAAGTTTGCGTTTTTGATTGAAATCAAAGTGGCTTTTACGTGACAAAGCGAACTAAAAATTATAAACGAATCATGCAACACATTAGTCTTCACGGAATTAAATAGACGCGTCTTTATAATTAGTCCTTTGTGGCTTATAATTTTACGACATTGTTCATGTAATATAATATAACATATGCTCGCGACTTGCGTTCCCGTGGAATATTTACTTTGGGCTAACGTTCACACACAACGGAAACACAAAAAAGGAAAAAAAGAATGTTTTAAACATTCTTCATTGGTACTCAGCTCCTATTGGTTTTAGCGCGATGATATATAGCCTACCTCGATAAATGAGCTATCTAAACTTCAAATCGGACCAGTAGTTGCTGAGATTAGCGCGTTTAACCAAACAAACACACAGACAAACAAACCCTCCAGCTTTATAATATTAGTATAGTTGCAATTCATATTTGGGGCATTTCACGTCAAGCGGACGATGTAGGCGTAGCTCAGTTGTAACGTACTGGACTTTATATGTTTCGATGGAGCCGACGGTTCGAAACACGTTGGTATTTTTTAACCAAATCGGCTGAGTGGCTTAAGCGCTCGCCTTAGTAGTCCGGTGAAGCTGTGAAGACCCTGCAGGGTCAATAGCGTAGTCAGTTCGAGGAAAAAAAAAAAGTCAAGCGGACAACCATAAAAAATATGAAGTCGTGAATTTTGTTTATACTCTCGTCATTTATACTTCTAGTAGCCTTGGATGTGTACACAAATGTATTTTTCGCATGATGCCTTATTGCTGAGTTATGTTCTTTTAAAAATTTGCTAAGAATGAAGTCATGAATTTTTGGATATATATTGTCTGTATCAATTAATTTGTAAAAAAAAACTAAAAAGTATTGTTTCTTATAGTTAAAAAGTTTTTAATTTTTTTGAATGACCATTTTTTTTACGTACAGTAAACAGGAAGTGAAAATTTCAAATCGATATTTGAATAACTTCAACACAAAAATATTTTTAACCTTGAATTAACGCTATAAATGTATTAATTCTTCACAAAAAAAAAAAAAAAACCCTGATCGACAATAGTTTAAGGCTTAGAGCATATAGAGTACATACACATAGCTATGAGCACGTTTTTAAGCAATCGAGTTTATGTTCTAACATGCAAAAATATGAAAACAAATATTTTTTTTCCGTTTCTCTTGACTCGTCATAAAAAACGTGTGAAAATAAGAAAAATATCTAAAACGTTAAAGGAAAAGTGGACAATTTCGCTCGATTTATTATTTTCACATAAGCGGACAAAAATGCTCTTGGAATTCTTCGTGACGCTTATCCGCTCTCGAGATTATTGCTTCAATAATGATAAGTGATAATACAGGCGGTATTTAAATTATCAAAACAAATCCGAAATATCAACAATTGCGGTAAAACAATGAAGTTATTTATCAGGTCTTTTAATTTTTACTATTACATTGCACACATGTTTTATGCAGCAATCTCTTTTGACTTGTTATTTTCCAACGATATAAAAAAAAAATGTGTGTCTACTTATATGTACATGCGTTAGAAGTTATACTTGTTTGGCGTAAAAAAATAAAAATCTTTTCAAAATTTTTATTTCTCGCCTTATTAATACGTTTGTAGAAAAAACGACACTAACAATAGAAAAAAGGTATTTAATACATTGAAAGTTTTAATACAAAGAAATACAAACAACAAATACAAAGAAACAAAATGTTGACTATAGCTAACTTCAAGGTGTCGGTTTTTCGTGACGGTGTGCGCGCGCATCGTAAAAATTTACTCTCATCATTTTTCCCTTTGTTAAAACTTGGCTAAATAGCTAATTCTTGACGGCTATCCCGTCAATACGCCCGTATCTAAGCAACATATCACTATTTCTTTATATTGAGAATATGCCATCTTACTTCCACATTATTTATATCTAAGATAGTGTGACGTTACAATATTACTTTACGTGTGTGTGCGTTATCGTGCCATTTGTCTTGTCAATTTATAATATCATTTGTATTTTCTGTCATATATTAAGTTTTCCAGAAATATTCTTACTAATATTATAAATACGAAAGTGAATTTGTATGTTTGTTTTTTGCATTTTCGCGCCATAACTGCTCAGCTGATCTTTATGATATATAACTGACCCATGCCCACTCCGTTGGGCGGTAAACGTTTATAAAAAAACTACTTTATGTGACTTAAATATAAAAGTTAGACATATGCTGTCGCATTTTGTAGGCATTATCAAGCACTACAACTTTTCTGTAGAACTCAATCATATATCTCTCATCGTTAAGGCAGCGTTCGTAAGAAATATTTTCGTTCGACCGTTATTTCTCAGACTTACTTTCCAAATTCGACTACCACAAAAAAGTCTTTTCATTTTTCGCGTTAATATGACACTCACAAATAACGTGGCTTTCTATTGGTAAAAGAATTTTTTTAATCGGTTTAGTACATCCAGAGATTACCCCCTACAACGTCACAAACTCACAAACTTTACCTCTTTATAATATTAGTATAGATTGCATACACGTTGTCAGTAGGATATAGAGCAATTTTCATCTATAAAAACGGAGCTGCTCCCGAGGATCAGAATAAATATATATTAACTAATGCGTACGAAGTCGTGGGCAAAAAATAGTCATGTGTATTTCATTGTTCTTAGATTTTGTATTGTTATTTTTGCTACAAAGTCGCGGTCCGCTATTGTACTGAACAAAATACATATCATTTATTATCCTTATCATTGTGATTCATTTGTTTAGAGCTAATGATTAATATTACTTTAAATTTATTTATTTTTTTATTTATGTCATAGTTGGCAAACGAACATGTGGGTCACCTGATGGTAAGTTATCACCACCGTCCATGGACAGTAACAACACCAGAGGAGTCGCAAGTGCGTTGCCACCCTTTGGGGAGAAGGGTTAGGGGAAGGAGTGGGAGAGGAAAGGGGAGGGGAGATAGGTCTCCGCCGCTCTCATTGACCGAACGAAACGCAACAATGCAAGCACTGTTACTTCACGTAGGTGTTTCTATGAGAGGGTGGTAGTACCCCGGACGAGCCGACCCATTCATGCTGAAACCAGTAATAGCTTCAGCGTGGCTCTATCACCATTAATATAGTCAAAATCATGATACTTTGTTTCTAACACACTTTTTTTATATATACTTCTAAGTTTTACGTGCAAGTTAGTTCGTGGACATGAAGACGCTCCACCGATATAAAAAAGATTGTCCTTCTGTATTCCTCGTCCATATAGTCAAAGCAAATCAAAAACATTTTATTAGGTTTAGACTCTTATAAGGCGCTTATGAACGTCAAAACTAGCACCCAGTCATCGAGAAGAACCGGCAAGAAACTCGATCGGGTACATATTTTTAACATATATATATTTTCAATACATTATATGTTACGATCGTTTTTACTGGATGCACAGAGGAGTCAATTCCATACATCACCATCGTTCACATATTGATCCACTCTATAATAGCCTTTAGACACCATAACCCGCTTGAGATGGCGCTTAAACTTACAGTTGTTTCGTCATCGTTTTAAGTTGAATGTCGTTTACTTAACCGAAAAACATTAGTTTACCACAATCGAGAACCTATTTGGGTCAGCATCCTCCCATTTATCGATTATGTGTTCGTCATATAACAAAGTTCAAAAATAAATTGATTCATTTCTCTGTTGTCCTTTGGCCTCATTTAAAACCAAATTAAATATTATCGTAATTACTGTTCAAATGATTTCATTCTTATAACTGTTATCTTTGCTTTTGTTTTATGAATAACTAGCTGACCCGTGCGACTTCGTCTGCACCAAATCGGTTATTACCGGTTTCGATTGTACTTTTAAACGCGAAAAATCTAAATACATCTCAAAACCCGATTGCAGCGATACCTACTGTTTCAAATTGTGAATCCCAAATATCCAGGGACTCACTCAAACATATACCCAGTTGGTATGTGAGAAATATTTTAAAATATGCTTTGAACCCGTTCGCAGCATCACCTACCAGGTCCAATTAAGATAACAAATAACCTACATATATTGCCGATAAATGTCTTCCCAGTACGTTGTCCCAGTAACTTCTGTCCCAATAAGCCTACAACCCGTTCGTAACATCATCTACCGGGTTCAATTAAAATAAAAACTAACCTACGTATATTGGCAGTAATGTAAAAAAAGCTTGAGAGGTCCATGGACCTCCAGTTGGAACGTAGTTCCTTTCCCTTTTTTGTAGGCGTTTACTATACGCTCAGTGAAAAATTCATGTTTTTAATAACGTATAAACGTTAAACTTATAAAAGTTACTGACAAAAAATGTTCCTTAAATTATTTATAAATCAAAATGTTGATCTGTAAAGGTGTAATTCGCATTAAAAAATACAACGTTAACCGGCTACCAGGTATCCTGAATCGTGTTTGGAAGGGCATAATATATCTTCATATTAAAGAACCAACTTTTCTCAAATTCTCGTTCTTCCAACGTTGCTAGCTCTTATACTAAAGTGTTGCAAAAAAGTCTAGTTACATTAACTAATTTCTTTTCTTTCGTTATCCTGGAGAATCCCTTGCGTTTTATAAGATAAAAAGTATCCTACATGTAACCTTGTGATATTGGTTATAACTGTGCCAAATTTTATCTAAATTGGTTCAGTACTTTCAGAGTGATTCGTGTTTAAAGGTATAGACAAACAGGCAGATCCTGGAGAATCCATTGCGTTTTATGGGACAAAAAGTATCCTAAATGTAATCTCGTAACATTAGTTATCACTGTGCCAAGTTTCGTCAAAATCGGTTCAGTACTTTCCGAGTGATGCGCGTTCACAGGGACAGACAGACAGACAGACAGACAGACAGACAGACAGACAGACAGACAGACAGACAGACAGACAGACAGACAGACAGACAGACAGACAGACAGACAGACAGACAGACAGACAGACAGACAGACAGACAGACAGACAGACAGACAGACAGACAGACAGACAGACAGACAGACAGACAGACAGACAGACAGACAGACAGACAGACAGACAGACAGACAGACAGACAGACAGACAGACAGACAGACAGACAGACAGACAGACAGACAGACAGACAGACAGACAGACAGACAGACAGACAGACAGACAGACAGACAGACAGACAGACAGACAGACAGACAGACAGACAGACAGACAGACAGACAGACAGACAGACAGACAGACAGACAGACAGACAGACAGACAGACAGACAGACAGACAGACAGACAGACAGACAGACAGACAGACAGACAGACAGACAGACAGACAGACAGACAGACAGACAGACAGACAGACAGACAGACAGACAGACAGACAGACAGACAGACAGACAGACAGACAGACAGACAGACAGACAGACAGACAGACAGACAGACAGACAGACAGACAGACAGACAGACAGACAGACAGACAGACAGACAGACAGACAGACAGACAGACAGACAGACAGACAGACAGACAGACAGACAGACAGACAGACAGACAGACAGACAGACAGACAGACAGACAGACAGACAGACAGACAGACAGACAGACAGACAGACAGACAGACAGACAGACAGACAGACAGACAGACAGACAGACAGACAGACAGACAGACAGACAGACAGACAGACAGACAGACAGACAGACAGACAGACAGACAGACAGACAGACAGACAGACAGACAGACAGACAGACAGACAGACAGACAGACAGACAGACAGACAGACAGACAGACAGACAGACAGACAGACAGACAGACAGACAGACAGACAGACAGACAGACAGACAGACAGACAGACAGACAGACAGACAGACAGACAAAAATTTTAAAAGGGTTAGTTTTGGCTTCTATATCGATAACAAAGCCTACCCCGATCAAAATTTTCAAAAAATATTTAATGTACAGATTTGACCTTGCTACAGTTTTATTATAATATAGATAGATAGTATTAGTGTTGCTTATTGTTTTGATTTGGGTGCTTTATTTATTTTAATTTTAAATTTTTAGTTATTTTCCTCCTATTATATTTTCCTACATACGGATCGTTTCAATAATGTAAGCTGTGGTTACGTCCAAAAGTGTTTCATTTAAGTATATATATAGATATTATAATTTCAAATTGTAAGATTAAACACGGTTCCGTAGACCTAATAAATAAAAAAAGTTATAAATTCATAGTTCACTGTAGGTGGTTGAGCTACACTGTAGCTATTACTAGTTTCAGCATGAATGGGTCGGCTCGCCCGGGGTACTACCACCCGACACACAGAACAGTATGCTAACTTAAAAATATATATGATATTAAGGAGAAAACCTGTGTTTATGGACTATGTGACGAAATTTACTCAGACTAAGATGAAATATGTCCAAGTCGGTATCGGCACAGCAGGAGACGCAATTAGTGATAGTATTATATGAGCGACGTATGTTAGCAATCGGATTATTAAAGGAAACGTTATTTATATAGAAAGGAATATAAAATTTATATATAAAAAAAGTTCAAATTTCTTACAGCTGTACCAGCTTACAACTATTCTATGGGGGGTGCATCATGATCTTTTCCTTTATAAAAAGCCCATGACTCGAATCCACGTCGATTGCGGCGGTGTCCGAGAACGTATTATTTTATAGTACATCATAACACTTTTACATGTTGCATCTAGATACGCGGCAGCATGTCAAGCCAAATTCAAGCTAACAGTATGGCGAGCAGTACGGTGTGTAATATTACACGAACCATTTGGAGCCCCTTTTGACCACTCATATATCGAAAACTATTCCACACAAACATGTCAAATTGGGTCGTATTAAGACACATATGTGCTCCAAATTTTATAAACACACCTCAAACCGTTATTTAAATATTAATGTCCAAAAATTTTTATTTTTATCTCTCTGACTTACGTATAGACCAAAACTCTAATCCTGTTCCAGATGATCTAGAAAGTTCAACATATGTTGGACCTAGCCAAGTCAGACCTTTGACTTCAATATATTATCCTAAATTATAAGAGGAAATGTTATTTTAAGTTGTTATAAAATATTTTATATTGTTATAAATAAATTTCAGGACTGACCATAGAATTTGGCACCCATTTCGATCTCACTTTTGTCTTTCTTTTTTTTTTTTTTTTTCGAACTGACTACGCTATCGACCATGCGAGGGTCTTAACAGCTTCACCGGACTACAAAGGCGAGCGCTTAAGGCACTCAGCCGATTTTATTTTGACAACTAGCTCAAGGGTGCGCGGGCGAGGGCCACCACCTGGGGCCCACATAGTGGTGGAGGGCGCCCGGATCAGGGTGGGGACTCGGATGAAATATCTGGGCCTCACCCTGGACGGGCGCTGGCGGTTCGGGCCCCATTTTGCGGGGCTCGGACCGCGAATTGGTGGGGCGGCTGCGGCACTCGGCCGGTTACTCCCCAACGTAGGGGGACCGGGTGCCGGGTGCCGCAGACTCTATATGGGAGTCGTGCGAGCGATGGCCGCCTACGGGGCTCCGGTCTGGGCCGACGCCCTCGGTGCCGTCAACGTGCGTGCGCTGCGAAGTGCGCAGCGCACGGTGGCACTGAGGGCGATCCGGGCGTACCGGACGGTGTCCTCGGCGGCGGCCTGTGTGCTCGCCGGCTTCCTGCCCTGGGAGCTGGAGGCAGGAGTTCTCGCAGCCGTGTACGAGCTCACGGCGGAGAGGAAACGAAGGGGGG
>MU158753.1:1289048-1314550 GCA_015888305.1 Antheraea pernyi | reverse complement strand
TGCTCACGGACCCTCTCCGCCGCCTCCTTCTGCGAGACGACTTCCTCACAGAAGGAGGCCATTGCGCTCCAGTTATCCTCACTACCGAGCATGGCCGCAACCACGCTCGGCAGCGAGAGATCCTCTCCTACCGCCGCAGCCAGAGTGCGGATTCGCGACCTATCTGAGCTAACCTAAGCTAAACTATTCATACATACATATATGAGTTGTTGAAACATATATGTGTACCAAGCATACCTCAACAACCCTTATATATATTTCGTATCGGATAATGTTCTAAACTATTTCAGTTTGATAAGGAAAAAAAAATAAAACCCTTCCACTTGCATGTGTAAGCGTGTATGCGTGCACGTGTGTGGAGGTGATATGTGTAATGTTGTCGCAGTGATGTAAGATTTTGTGTCAGTGTATCGCGCGAGCAGCGTACTCAAGGGCTCCACGCCGAGGGAATGGACCTAGGCTTGAGCTGCTGCCGAGGGAGGCCTAGTCTGGTGTGCGGGAGCGAAATTTACCCCCAGACCACGGCGGCGTGACCTGTGGTTACGCGGGCGTGGGCGTGAGCACGCTCTGTTTAGAGAGACAGGCTGGTACTGATCGTTCACTGCCGTTATTTCATCGGGAGGGTCGGTATGTCTTCTTTTGTCGTTGAAGTCTACAACTAAGGCATATATCATAATAATGAACTTCACGCTCTGTTTAGAGAGACATGCTGGTACTGATCGTTCACTGCCGTTATTTCATCGGGAGGGTCGGTATGTCTTCTTTTGTCGTTGAAGTCTACAACTAAGGCATATATCATAATAATGAACTTGGCTCTCATTTCCCATTTTTTGATTGGATTATATTTTGCCGTGTTTTATTGCAATATGTTGTCACGTTGTAAATTCCAACCGTGTTTGATTCTAATAGCAACACATTCGCGCGGTAGCTCACCACCTATTTCACAGGTTGAGTAGAGTGGACAGGAGGTGTCATGAAAAACTTTTTACTACTTTACAATCAGAACTACAATCTTACTTGTCAAAGATTGATAGCTTATATCACTCCTTCAACGATTCGTTTGATAAGTCACCTAGTGTTCCAGTGAGTCCCGTGATCTCACAGGAAACCCGTTCGGTCAGCGCGCCTCCTGAAAACTCTAATATGGCGATTATAAAACTAAATCACAGATATAACGGTGATTCGTGTGTACGGTCATATCTACAACGTCTTGAGGAGTTATGTGAATCCAGGGAGATTTCCAACTCCCAAGTGTTCAATTCGGCAGTGGAACTCTTCACTGCTCTAATTTGGTTCAGGAGTATTAAGTCTTCTGTTTCCGATTGGCAAACATTAAGAGCCGAGCTAATTGCTGAGTTCTCGCCAATAGATTATGAGGAGAAATTATTGGCCGAATTACAGCGTAGAACCCAGGGTCCTACCGAGACCTCGACTACTTTTATAGCAATAATGCAATAATTTATAGCAATAAATAATAATGCTTAATTATTTTACGCTATTCAGGCAACCCGTGGACGAAGAGACCCAGTTTAAATTTATTAAGAAAAATTTAAGACCAGAGTCACAATTGGCACTTGCACTCCATGACATTTCGACCTTGAGCTAGCTACGTAATAATTGCAAATTGATCGATCACACGCGTGATCGTATATCGCACTTCGGCGAACCGCCAAAAATTACTCCACAAACAGTAGCTCCTGATCTTGGCTACAAGGGTAGTTTAAACAAAAATACCCAGGTGTGTTCAATTGATATGATTAGAGGTAATACAAGTAACAATTGTAAACAACGGTCCCGACAAAATGAAAGTAGTAATAACCCCAGTCTGGGGAATTATATAACTGTAATTCACTTATAATTTCACTGTACTACTGTAACCAGTAGTAAGAAATTTCAGAAACAAAATTACAGCAACGGAAACAAATTTCTAGATGGAAATAACACCATTCGGTGTACCCGTTGTAAGGAGTTAGGTCATAATTTTCAAAATTGTAAGACAGTTTTTTCTATGGTTGCGGTCGGGTTAACACTCAAAAACCCGAGTGTCCAGTATGCAATAAGTTGAAATGTAGGAGCTCGGGGTCAAAAAACTAGCTCACTCGAACCGAAGAAGGCCAACAAAATTCTTTAGTACAAAATTTTATTTTAATAAACAATTTTGAAATTATAATAGTTCTATTAATACAACTAATAACAACTGGAAGGCTTCGGTTCATAAAATGCATTAGAAGTACATTAAATTAATTAAAATATGCATCACTCACACTACTGCTTCAATTGTACACAACATATACACACATGTAAATAAAAAAGACATTTTGACATCTGTCAATAAAGGACTTAAAAAAGTTGTGAAGGAGGTTAGTATGCTCGACTGTATGTATTATTTTACTCTTACGTTCCAATTACCCTTTTTCGTTCTACATTCAACAATGATATTAACCCTAATAAAATTCAAACTTAATTACTTAATAAAATAACCTGTAGAATGTCTGTGTCGAACCTGTGTCGAATGTCGACCACTGAGCGCCCACTAGTATATATAAATTATGTTGTGGTGGTCTAATGATTTGACCTGTGGAACATCAACCCGATGTTTCAGAATTCACGTACATTCACTAATTTAAATTGATAATATCATCGGCTGACGGTGAAGGTATACACCGTGAAAAAACGTAAACCTGAAAAATGTTCTTATAGTATGTGGGAAAACAGAAACTTTCTTATAGTTTGAAATCGCCAATACGTTGGGCGTGGGGATTATACCTATACCTACCTTCGGAAGGAGGCCTATGGCCTTGCAGTGGTTCTCTTACGGCTGTCAGGCTTGATGATGATGAATATATTTTGGTTCACAGCTAGGCGAAACCCGTTCGACGTCGTTCGGTCCGGCCACGTACCAGGACTTCAAGGACATCCGTTCACGGTGCCTAGCCGAAGGTAGGCTGTTTGAGGACCCGGAATTCCCGGCCATCGATCGCAGCCTTTACTACAAGGAGAGGTTGGACAGGCCTATTACTTGGCTTAGACCTGGAGTAAGTTAATTTTTTGGGACTTTGTTGTAAAACCTAATACTATTACCTAAAAAACTGTTACTGGTTTTACTGAGGCTTTTTTTGACTGGAGCGATTCATAAAATCCAATTCACAGCGTCCTAAAGGAATTTTCACTTTAAAAAAATAAAGATATTTAAATTAAATTTCGCTTCTTTTACGTGAATACCCAAAGACTTGATCATGGTATTGTGGTCGTAGGAAATATGCGACGAGCCTCAACTGTTCGTGGAGGGATACAGCCGTTTCGATGTACAGCAAGGCGAGCTCGGAGACTGCTGGCTATTGGCTGCCGTCGCCAATTTGACCCTCCACCGAAAGTAAGTCTAAATTTTTTTCCACATAATTAACTAGCTTAATGGTGGTAGAGCCACGCTGAAACTATTCAGTATGAATCGGTCGGCTCGTCCGGGGTAGTACCACCCTCTCATAGAAAACCTACGTGAAGTAACAGTGCTTGCATTGTTTCGTTTCGTTCCGTCAGTGAGAGCGCCGGAGGCCCACCTCCCCTCCGCCCTGCTCTCCCTCTCCCTCCCCTAACCCTTCCCCCAAAGGGTGGCAACGCACTAGCAACTCCTCTGGTGTTGTTAGTGTCCATGCACGGTGGTGATCACTAAGTTCACTTGTTCGTTTGCCACCTATGAAATAAAAAAAATAAAAAAAGTAGCTGACATGACCACATGTTGTTGTTGCTCAGTTATTACCAATGATATTATAAGTAAAAAGTTGTAGATACGTGTTACCTACATGATATTTTGATAAAACAAATGGCATGATAATGCACACTTACATAGAGTAATATCGTAACGCCACACAGTCTTAGGTAAAATGTGAAAATAAGATGGCATATTCTCAATAGTGGTAGTGAAAAAGAAATAGTTATATGTTGCTTAGATATGAGCGGATTGACGGGGCAGCCGTCAAAAATAGGTTACTTGGCTAAGTTTTGACAAGGCGCTGCCGAAGCGCCTATGACGTCTCTACAGCTTTTTATTTATAATATCATTAGTTATAACATGTTGAATTAAGATTACGATAGACTATTTTCAAAATTAAAAAGTGGTGCCCATCTATGAGATATCTATAACAGTCGGTCCTACAGTTTTCTGTCAACAAACTAATCTAAAGCGCCATCTGTTCGAGACTGATGGAACTTACAGTTAATAACAATAATCAACATTGATGATCAAGTTGATTTATTGGCAAACCAAGCTGCATATGACGGAATTCCTTTGCATATCACTCCCATGTATACTGACTACTTGTCTCGCGTGAGATGTTACTGTAGAGATATGTGGAAGCTATATTTTGATAAGAGATCACTAGAAAAACGGATCTGGTACAAGACAATTCAACCGCAACCTCATTTCGATGTTCCATTGATCGACCAAAACTTATTAAGTAGATCTGACCTAATAATAGCCCTCCGACTCCGCTCAGGACACCGTTCCATCAAATAGGTTTTTACATCTTATGAAAAAACGAGCATCCCCTAATTGCACGGTGTGTGGTGTGGTTGAGGATGTACACCACATTTTGATGGAATGTATACAATACCAAGCTTGTAGGAATTTTTTTAATGTTACTCGATCCATGGATGTAGGCATTTGTAATTCGATGCTGTCAGACCCTCTGTCTCAGAGTGCAAAAATGTTATACAGAATCGCAAGTTTAGCTTTTAAGATTTGATTAACTGTGATTATTGTAGAATTTAATATTTATATGATGTGCTTACGGGGCGTCATAGACGATATGCGACAAAGCCCAAAATAAAGAGAAAAAAAAACATTGATAATCACTTAATTTATACCTATAACACTATGCAGATAAATAAGTAAACATCATTACTTCGTTTATATTTTTTTTAATTCAATATTATGTTGGTTAACATTTAAATATGACGGTAGTAGATTATATTACTAGAAATCCCCAAGAGATTCCTGACGTTCGTTATTTTTGTATTAAATCATGGCCAGACGTCCTCACTTGTACGAGGTCTAACTCTATAGCGTTTATTTATTCCATATAGGTCCTTCACAGCTGACAATGGGTATTAAATAAAAAAAAATACAATGTATTCAATACGCCAATTACGAAGTACACAAATTAAAACAATTTTTATTGTTAGAGAGTGAACAAATTTCCTTTAACGAAAATCTAGGTACAAGTATAGGTGTGTGGGGTGCGAGTGTGTGAGTGTGTGGAGGTGTGTGTATAGAGTTTTGTTTTATAAGTGAGAGTGTATAGTATGGGTGGGTATGTTTGTGAAAGGTGAGCGTATTAATTTTAGGTATACATTGATGATGAAATTACAATTATGGCACTACTTTTTCCGGGACAGAGATTGTAGTATTTCATTTTTGTAAGAATAGCGAGAAGTGCTAAATGGATCTAGTTCAGAGAATTTGCTGTTATATATGTCTGGAATGCGAATAAATGGCGACATTTGCGAGTATGTAGTTTTGGATGAGGGAACTGAAAATAATGGAGTATGCCTAGTGCGTCTGGAAGGTACATTAAAGCTTATGTTTTCTAATAGCTCTGGACAATCAAATTTGTTATTACTGTTGTTTACTCAGAGAACCGATCCATGAAGTCACCTTCTTTGACAAGCTTACTTCCATTTAATTAACTACTATTACAAAAACAACGTAATAATAATTGCCATCTAAAATTGTTTCCAATACCACAAAATGCAGTTTCACGACCACAGTCTTGGAATCTGAAGGTCAAGCGCTATTTCTAAAAATTAATTTTAAGTTGTTCATAGTAAAGCGTTTTGGAACAATATCGCTTCGCTTAATGGAATGTGAAGAGGCGGGCCGGGCCGGTTTGATGTAATATATTACTGTGATAACAGGAATGACGAATACCGATAAGAATGACTAATATTCGAGGCAAACACAATGTATGTGTTCATAAAATCATGTATATTCATAAATCAATTACCGCATTGATTAGGCTATTCCTTTAATGTTGTATCTGTAATTGTCAGGAACGAGGTTTGTATGAAAGAAATATCTGGAAAATTGCACGGAGACGTATCGTTATAACGTTGTACGTTTTTTTTTTTTTCTCTAACTGACTACGCTATTGACCCTGCAGGGTCTTTACAGCTTCACCGGACTACTAAGGCGAGCGCTTAAGGCACTCAGCCGATTTGGTTTTTAGGTAAAATACACAAGGGCGCATGCGCACCTCGGCTTGGGATGTTACCTGGAAAAAGTCGCGTCTGACCTAGCTAACTATTCTAAGCTATTCATACATATATACATTTGTGAACCATACAGTCGACATTGCATGATTCACAAATGAATACGTGTATATCGGAATGAAGTGAACTAAACCTATTCGATTCAGTTCGTTGAGGGAAAAAAAACAAAACCCTCCCACCATCTCTCATATGTGTGTTCAAGTGATGTAGATGAGTCACTGTATCGCGAAAATAATATCACGAGGGCTCCGCGCGGGGACGACCTAGGCTCGAAATATTACTGAGAACCGCGATGTGTGCGGGAACTAAAAAGGATCGATTACAAAAGCGCGGGCGCAACACGCATTTAATAAGATCGAATTTAAATTTACTTAACGGCGACGGCGCCGAAATCTAAAAATAGACATAACAAAAATTATTATTATTGAACGGTCGTTTTTAGGGGAAGATAGACGTAAATACGCGATTCACTCTATCTTATATGAGTTATTTATTTTGAACAGTTGCGCGCGCGAGCCGTTGTAATGTAGCCGCGATGGCTGGAAACCTATGTATCGCAGTGACGGATCCTAGAAGAGGATTTCGGGCGGTTTCTTCGTATGCCGAGATCTCCGAGATCTCGTGGAAGATGAGTAGTTGACCTGTGTAGTCAATACTCGATAGGGGTTGTACGTGATTATGCACATACCTTCGGGAAAAGGCCTGTGAGCCAGCAATGAGTCTATTATTGGCTGATATGGGTGATGACTATGAGATATTAATAAAAATTGTACACAGCCATACATACATACATACAACGCAAGGGATGTGGATATATTTTACGGAGATACAAGCAAGGATAGTAATAGCAAAAGTATTCAACCGTTTTGTATTTAGTAAATATAATTTTTTTTTTTTTTTTTAGTTTTTCTTTATATATAAATTTCTTCTGTGCGTGTGTATGTCACTGAACTCCTCCTAAACGGTTGGACCGATTTTAATAAAACTTTGTGTGCGTTTTCCAGTAGATCCGAGAATGGTTTAGATAATTGGACCCGGTAGGTGGCGTTGCGGTTGACTTTTAGGGTTTTTTTTTAGTATCAAGGCAGGACAACGTCCGCCAGGTCCGCTAGTTATCTCTATAATTTTGTAAAATGTATTTATAATAGTAACTATCATAATCCTTTTTTTTTTGTTATTCTTAATTATTTTTATAATTTTTAACACGTTGTGCCCAACATTAATAGGAAAACAAATTTAGTTCTGTAAACTATTATTATTGATGTACATTTTGTGTAATTTGTTTTCTGTTGTTGAGCCCGAATAAATAAAATAAAACATATATTTTGGGCTACTGGTAATGCGATATGAGAGTCGACTTATCTACTTTTTTTTTTTATTTCAGACTTTTCTTCCAAGTGGTGCCGGATGATCAGAGTTTCGATGAAGATTACGCCGGAGTCTTCCATTTCCGGTAATTTAATTTTATAATTACGATTTCTCGTCCAATGTTCGAATTTCGATCATAGAGAAACTATAATTTTTTCCAATCTTTTTTAAACAATACAGTGTGATAACATATGGGCTGTTCCCCATAAAGCTTACAGGCAAGAAATCTCAATGTTTACAATTTTAGGAATACAAGTTATCGTCCAGTGGTCGTACTTCGACTACAGAGAAAAAACACATTTTCCATTTTTTTTATTGACAGCACTAAAGCTCGTCAATAGCTACTAAATAAGAAAAACAATGAAGAAAATCGTCCGAGAATCAGACGAGGGAGATGTCCTTTACCGTTTCCCTATAGCCTATTTATATACTACATCCTTTCACTGTACTAATTACTTTATGAATTTACAAGCTTTTGCCCGCGTCTTCGTTCGTGGTAGGAATCTTTAACTCGTCTCTCGAGTACAGTACTTCATTTCTGAATAAAATGTACCTTTGTACCCTTTTCTGTACTCCTGACAACGTGTATGCAAAATTTCAGGATGATCGACAGTTGTTAAGGTGTGAAACCGTAACAAACAATTAATAATAATAGCATCAAAAGGTTATTTAAAAAAAATTAACTCTAAGAAAAATGTATAGTTCGTTTTATAACAAAAACGGTTAGAACATTCCGGTATAATCCTATTATAATGAAAATATAGTTGCTATTGAGTATTGATCAGGTCAACATTACTGAACGTATCCGCATAGGACTATGTCCATTCTAAGCTGAATTTTTCGTAGATATTTCTAGAATACTTATTTTGTGTCTACTCTTGTGATAATTTCAATGTTCTAACAAGATGGCGGCCCCCTTGTTAGAACTGTCCTGGTAAGTCTCTGTGGCATCACAGAATTCACGCCCCATGGTATTATTTCCCATCTACTTGTACACAATAACCGGACTATCTATATATTAATACGTGTAGCCTAAACTTTGTATCCCTTTTTGAGAGAAATGCGCGAACGGATGAACGTGAAAAAATTTTTTTTATAGTAGCACGGCAAAATGACTGCACTATGCATAGTACAATCCAAAAACAATGGAGACCAATGAGTACATACTGTCCATCGCCGGTCGCCGCTGTCATGCCGGCCTGCGAAAAGCTGGATATGCACAGGCTGATCCCGAAACGTGACCCGCAAAAGCGAATCACTATGACGGGCTTTTTCGCCATATACATGTTGGTTGTAAAACCCTACCACCCCGCTATCGCCATTGCCTCGTTCGTTATTCAGCAGGGTGCACCGCGTGCAGGTGAGGTTGGCTTGGGTGTCTCAATTCTTAGATGTTATTTGACACCCCTTACACCCCAAATTTGTTATAGTTAAAGTTTATATGGAGGAGAAGTGCGGATAGCTATTTTTTTAAATATAAAATCCATTACAAGTATATTAAATTAATTAAAATATACATTACTCACACTACTGCTCAAATTTTACACAACATATACACACATGTAAATAAAAAAGATATTTTGACATCTGTCAATAAAGGACTTCAAAAAAGGTTATGAAGGAGGTTGGTATGCTCGACTGTATGTATTATTTTACTCTTACGTTCCAATTACCCTTTTTCATTCTACATTTAACAATGATATTATAACATACAACTATTATTATAATATTTATCCCTTTAAAAAATCAATGAACTATGGTCGAATGTCGACCACTGGGCGCCCACTAGTATTATATAAAATGCCACCGATATTGTGAATAAAATATAAAAGTCACTATATGATAGAACTTTGACTTGTCCAGTGTTAAGGGATCTAACATTTAGCAGTCCCAGTTTAAGATTTTCTAATTTAGATTGAATCATTTTAGTCAAAGTTCTATCATATAGTGACTTTTATATTTTATTCACAATATCGGTGGCATTTTATATAATACTAGTGGGCGCCCAGTGGTCGACATTCGACCATAGTTCATTGATTTTTTAAAGGGATAACACACGCCCAGACCGCAAGGTAAAAGAGGCGGCGGAGTTGGTTTTTATATCCGACGTGGTTTACGCATTCGTGTCCTTTCACACCCGTCTACCTTATTGGAACAGATGTGGCTGGAAGTTTCATTGCCTGGAGCAAAAATGGCTGTAGGTACCGCGTATCGCCCTGAAAGACTTTCCGTAGTAAATGCAATCGACGATTTAAGTGAAGCGATGAATTCCCTTAGATATTGTAACTATATATGTATCTTAACTGACTTCAATGTAGATATGTTGCAATCATCCACATATAATTCCATAGAATTAAGTCAATTTTTTAACCAATATAATATGCAACAAATCGTTAAAGTTCCTACTCGAATTAGTGATACATCTCAGAGTCTTATCGATTTAGTTATAACTGATGTACCAGAGAGATGTCGTAAAATTGATGTAATTCATAATGCTGATTTGAGTGATCATGCTTTCATTCTGACAGAATTTAATATTAAAAAGCCGAGATATGCCCCTCGATACGTCTATACACGTTCATTAAAGAATATTGACCCTAACTTATTTCAAGCAGATTTAGAATCAATAAAATCCATCCATCCATCCATCCATAAATTAGACATCCTTTCTTTGGATGATGTTAATGGTATGGTAGACACCTTTAATCTACTTTTCCTATCTTTATTCGACAGACATGCTCCTATAAAACGAAAGCGGATATCTGAACATTTAAGTCCTTGGATAACTGATGTTATTAAGTTAATGATGAGTCTCCGTGATGATGCTTTGAAAAAAGCCCGTAGTAGTAAATTACAAACGAAATATGATTATTACAAACAGCTAAAAAATTTGGTGACTTGCAGCTTGCGCAGAGAAAAGGAAGCTTATTTTACATTCTACGTAAATAATAATATTAATAATCCTAAGGCTATGTGGCAACATCTAAAACAAACGTCTATTTTTGATAACCCTAGTAACTGCTTTATTCCCGAAACTCTCAACGAACCCGACAAAATTAATGATTTTTTTCTTGAGCTTTCAGATATATGTAAACCTGACAATGATACTTTAAACTTTTTTGAGAGTTCTAAATATAATAGTACATTGCAGTTTGACCTTGAATTAGTGACGGAAATAGATATTTTAAAAATTTTAAATTCTATAAAAAGTAATGCTTGTGGTCATGATAGTATAACTATTGATATGATTCAGTTAACTATCGATATAACACTTCCAGTAATTACGGCAATTATAAACAAATCTTTAAGTACAAAAATATTCCCAGATACCTGGAAGTTGTCAATTGTAAAACCAATCCCCAAAAGTAAAATAGTAGAACAAATGAAAGATTTACGTCCCATTAGTATTCTTCCAGTCTTATCTAAAATTATAGAACGTGTGGTCGAAAAACAGCTTAAATCTTATCTAGAACATAATAATATACTACCTTTGCTGCAGTCAGGTTTTAGGTCTGGTCATAGTACAAGTACTGCTTTGGCTAAAGTGTGCGATGACTTAATTTCTGCTTCCGATATTGGAGAAAGCTCAGTTTTGGTTTTACTTGACTTTTCTAGGGCATTTGATTGCTTAGATAGAGAATTACTTATATCAAAATTGTCATACTACGGAATATCTGAGTCAACTAAACTCTGGTTTATATCATATCTGACTAATAGGAGTCAACAAGTAGTTACCGAATTTCAAACGGGTGAAAGAAAAATGTCCCGAGTGAAATATACTACTCGCGGTGTACCTCAGGGTTCCATTTTAAGCCCCCTCTTATTTATACTTTTCACCGCTGATCTCACACACGTTCCTCAGTTTAGTAATATCCATTTATATGCTGATGACACCCAGATTTACAAATCTTTTTCCGAAGAAAATGCTAAAACAGCGGTGGAAAATATAAATACTGATTTGAATAAAATATATGAATGGTCTGAAAAGCGTAGCAACCTCCTTCACAACCTTTTTTGAAGTCTTTTATTGACAGATGTCAAAATGTCTTTTTTATTTTCATGTGTGTATATGTTGTGTAAAATTGAAGCATTAGTGTGAGTAATGCATATTTTAATTATTTTAATGTACTTCTAATGCATTTTATATAAAATAAATAGCTTTCTGCACTTCTCCTCCATATAAACTTTAACTATGCCAAATTTCACGTTCATCCGTTCGCGCAATCCGGTTAAAAAGGATACAAACTTTAGGCTTCACGTATTAATATATAGATTGTATTTGTCCTTGGATATATTACACTGGCCTAATCTGGAGGAGCAAAATTATACAATTAATATTTAATACTACCTATAAAGTGACTCTCCCATGACTAAATTGATACTCGCAGAATTCGTATCTAAGAGACGCCAATATATAAATGTTGAAGTTGATATGTAAAAGCAAGTTTGAAAATAGCACCAGTGAGAGAGAAGTTGAGAAGTATTACGTTAACATGGTATTATTATGGTAACAATTATGAGAAGAGGTGAAAATCATGTAACAAGAAAGGTTTTGAGTATGATGGACCATACATACATACATCATCATATCATCATCATCCACCATCATTGACGGTGGACTGATATAAGTGTAGGGGAAGACCAACAAATGTATGGATGGATTGTATGAGAAATGAAGAAATTGTATGTGTAAAGTTGTGAATACTGAGATGACATCTGGACAGGGGAGATTAGAAGAGGAAAACATGTTGTACCGACCCTACTTAGATGGGATAAGGGCAAGAAGATGAGCAATGATCCTTTTTTTTCTATACATGTTTGTAGGTAAACATTGCGCAGTGACATAATTGTTTTCATATAACTACTATAAACAAGGAAACGGATGACAAATATTACTAATTTATTTATTTATATATATGTAAATAGTTCTATATAGACATTAGCTGATAACCACTCGCTTTACTATGCGTGTCTTTTGTTTTTATTGGGGGCAATTAATGCATCTAAGAAGAAGTCTTAGAAAGAAAGAAAGAAAGAAAGAAAGAAATATATTTATTGCCATAGTATAAGTGTACAAACAAAAACCTTAAGCGTAAAAAATCTTTCTTTCTTTCTTTCTTTCTTTCTAAGACTTCTTCTTAGATGCATTAATTGCCCCCAATAAAAACAAAAGACACGCATAGTAAAGCGAGTGGTTATCAGCTAATGTCTATATAGAACTATTTACATATATATAAATAAATAAATTAGTAATATTTGTCATCCGTTTCCTTGTTTATAGTAGTTATATGAAAACAATTATGTCACTGCGCAATGTTTACCTACAAACATGTATAGAAAAAAAAGGATCATTGCTCATCTTCTTGCCCTTATCCCATCTAAGTAGGGTCGGTACAACATGTTTTCCTCTTCTAATCTCCCCTGTCCAGATGTCATCTCAGTATTCACAACTTTACACATACAATTTCTTCATTTCTCATACAATCCATCCATACATTTGTTGGTCTTCCCCTACACTTATATCAGTCCACCGTCAATGATGGTGGATGATGATGATATGATGATGTATGTATGTATGGTCCATCATACTCAAAACCTTTCTTGTTACATGATTTTCACCTCTTCTCATAATTGTTACCATAATAATACCATGTTAACGTAATACTTCTCAACTTCTCTCTCACTGGTGCTATTTTCAAACTTGCTTTTACATATCAACTTCAACATTTATATATTGGCGTCTCTTAGATACGAATTCTGCGAGTATCAATTTAGTCATGGGAGAGTCACTTTATAGGTAGTATTAAATATTAATTGTATAATTTTGCTCCTCCAGATTAGGCCAGTGTAATATATCCAAGGACAAATACAATCTATATATTAATACGTGAAGCCTAAAGTTTGTATCCTTTTTAACCGGATTGCGCGAACGGATGAACGTGAAATTTGGCATAGTTAAAGTTTATATGGAGGAGAAGTGCAGAAAGCTATTTATTTTATATAAAATGCATTAGAAGTACATTAAATTAATTAAAATATGCATTACTCACACTACTGCTTCAATTTTACACAACATATACGCACATGTAAATAAAAAAGACATTTTGGTACATCTGTCAATAAAGGACTTCAAAAAAGATTGCGAAGGAGGTTGCTATGCTCGACTGCATGTATTTTTTAACCGACTTCGAAATAGGAGGAGGTTACTACGTTCGGTTGTATGTATGTTAATCGATATCTCCGCAAATTGTGAACTGATTTTAATGATTCTTTCTTTTTTATTTGAATTAGTTATATTCAGCAGTGATCCTATATAAATTTGAAGAAAATATTCAACCTCTAAGGGGGTGAAATATCGTTTATTTGATTTTCACCCACTTCGTCTCTACGTATTTACTTGAAATTGGAACCGATTTTTTATACCCATTACAAATCAGATATATTTATGAAGACTAAAAATGGGGAAATATTTTTTTTAACAAAAGAATAAACCGCCTTCGATGTGAAAAACGAATAAGGCACTAAAAAGCGAAAAATAACTTAATTATTAAATTAACCGAATTAAATAAAAAATATTGATATTTGAACTACCTAATTATATATTTGAAGTCGATGCCATAGATAAAAGAACCCCAATAAAGTTCAAACTTTAAAAATTCAATGAACTATGGTCGAATGTCGACCGCTGGGCGCCCACTAGTATATATAATCATGCTTAAATAAATAAATATAAATTTACATAATATTTTTCTTTCAGATCCATAGAGTATGAATAGTCTTATAACATTTTTATACCACTTCCCCTTGAGTAGTATGGTACTTGTAGGTGGTAGAGTCACGCTGAAACTATTACTGGTTTCAGCATGAATGGGTCGGCTCGCTCGGGGTAGTACTACCCACACACAAAGCGACGTGAAGTAACAGTGCCTGCATTGTTGCGTTTCGTTCGATCAGTGAGAGCGCCGGATACCCATCTCCCCTCCCTCCCCCAAACGCAAGCTGGCAACGCACTTGCGACTCCCCTGGTGTTGCTGGTGTTTACTTGACATCAGGTGACCCACCAGTTCGTTTGCCACCTATGACATAAAAAAAAATCAATTTTTTTTTTAATACTATTGTATTATTTAACGCAAACAGATCATATTAAAAGTCTATATGTAAATGGAATAGTTGTTTAAATTGATAAGAAGTGTCTATATTAATTAAAAATCAATAATCACATCGTATGTAAGCGCATCACTTCAGAACGGCTATAATTAATTTGACTAGTTATTTTTCTAATTATATTTAATCTAATTAAATGTATTTATAATTATCAGGACGAGGTTACTATGAATGAAAATGATTGAAAATCCTACGGAAAAGTGAGAAATATCCATATAAAAAGTAAATGATTGAGTGAGACAGAAGACAATAGAGAAGATCTTCAAAAATATTAACAGAACAGACAGATTAATGTTTATTTGTTCAGTTTCTTAAATTATTTTAGCTTACTTCTTTGATTTCAGTTATTTTTTTTTCATTTTCACTCCCCCTCCCCCAACCTTGCGACACCTCTGGTGTTGCTGGTGTCTATGGACGGTGGTTATCACTTAACATCAAGTGACCGACCTGTTGGTTTGCCTCCTATGATATAAAAAAGAATCGTCACTGTTTCATTTATTCTTATTCTTTTTTGCTATGTCGAATGTTTCTGAATATGTAATGTTACATAATTTTAATTTGACTATATTAGTAATAGTGTAAGTTGTATCTATGTTTTAAAACGTTGTAGGTTTTCAGTCTAGCTTACTCCTTTTTATTATTCATCGGATCAATATTGTTATTCATCGGACTGTTGCTTTATCCACATTTGTAAATAAATAAATAACGTTTATTTGCTTGGTTTCTTCGATTATTCAACTTGACTCGACATAACCAAATCAACGACAACATCGATTCATCATAATAAATAAGTTACTGAAGAAGAACTTACGGAACTTACTTTATGGAACTGACTACGCTATTGATCTAGCAAGGTCTTAACAGCTTCACCGGACTACTAAGGCGAGCGCTTAAGGCACTCAGCCGATTTTATTTGACAACTAGCTCAAGGGTGCACGGCACACTTCAGCTTGGGCTGTTGCATGATGCATGAAATTCCCGACCTATCTGAGCTAAGCTAAGCTAACTAAAGCCAAGCCGGGCCGAATAACTAGTTATCGATAAATATTGTTATTGCCCAGGTTCTGGCAATACGGTAGATGGGTGGACGTGGTGATAGATGACCGTCTGCCAACGTACAGGGGCAAGCTCGTCTTCCTTCATTCCTCGGAGACCAATGAGTTCTGGAGTGCTCTGCTCGAGAAGGCTTATGCTAAGTAAGTCGAATTATATGCTTAATTTCTGATTGTTTAGGGAGGCCCCATATTGTAAATTGCTCGTTTTTGTAATAGGAATATGGTATCCTCGTCAACTGTTATCCCATAGAGCAAAATACCATAATACATTAAAGCTATGGACTTAAGGAAAATAGAGTAATAGAGAATATTGTAAAAATAATAGAAATATTTCTTGAATGGCTTAAAATATATAACTATATTTAATTGTCAGGGCTAGAGTATATTTAAAAAATTAATAAATAAATTATAGTAATATAAATAAGTAACAGGTGTGTATCATACCTTTTCAATGGTTTTTAACGTATCAAGCAATTTGAATATCAGGTTGCACGGCTCCTATGAGGCACTTAAAGGCGGCTCGACATGCGAAGCAATGGAGGACTTCACCGGTGGTGTCACCGAGATGTATGAAATGTCTGAACTGCCACCGGACTTCTACACTATACTGCTGAAGGCATACGAGAGGAGCTCACTGATGGGATGCAGTATTGAGGTAAATAAATCTAGAATCTATGTATATAATAAGAATATAAATTTAATGTGTCTGTATTTTTGTGAAAAATAAATGTTGGAATAATAAGTAATATTTTTTTTTTTTCATATGTGGCAAACGAACATGTGGGTAACCTGATGTTAAGTGATCACCTCCGTCCATGGACACTAACAACACCATAGGAGTCGCAAGTGCGTTGCCACCCTTTGTGGGGAAGGGTTAGAGGAGGGAGAGGACAGAGGAGAGGGGAGGGGAGGTGGGCCTCCGTCACTCTCACTGACCGAACGTAACGCAACAATGCAAGCACTGTTACTTCACGTCGGTTTTCTATGGGTCGGGTGGTAGTACCCCGGACGAGCCGACCCATTCATGCTGAAACCAGTAATAGCTTCAGCGTGGCTCTACCACCATAGAACACATAAAACACATTTCAATCATTTTTAAAAGTGTCTGTCTGTCTGTCTGTCTGTTTGTATGAACGCATCAATGCTAAAGTACTACGTTCATGTTAAAACCTTTTCAAGAAATTCCTAAAACTTGTCTTCGAGTAACATTTAATCTTTGTTTCATTAAAATCGACCAACTCTATCAATAGTTATTGTAATTTTAATGAGGACGCGACTTAAGTACGAGAGAAAAGTATGTAAGTAAATGGACTTAATACTTTCAATTGACTTTATCAGTCACCGTCTTGTAAATCAGGTTTCACGCGGACGAAGTCGCGGACACAGTTAGTATTTGATTTGTCTGATAAATTTAAACCGTCTCGAGTAACTCTTTCTAATTCTCGTAACATGTTAAAATGTGTGCAGTAGTCCGGTGAAGCTGTTAAGACCTTGCTAGGATAATAGCGTAGAAAGTTTAAAAAAAATTTAGTTAAAATGTATTTCTTTCATACTATATGATTTTTATACCAGACATAGATGTAGTTACTTCTATATACAACTAATACTTAAAGATAAGAATAGTCATTATGAATTATTCTTAGGTGATAAGGGAATACACAAGAAACGTAAACAGGGACTTTGTTTTATAGTATTGATAAATTAAAAGAAATCATTCAAAATATATTATGTATTTACTAAGATTATTTGGTAGTAATGATTAGCACTAATTACAGTATTATTCATGTATTTGTGATAATATTGTAAATTATGACATTACTCAGGATATTCCGTATGTTCACAGCATTATTTACAGAAACTTTATTCCTGTCGCAGTATTTTTGTAGTGAAACTTGTAATGCGACTTCCAACAAGATTGCGTTAAACGTTTAACGCTACCATGGAGGGGGTATGAAAGCACTATTGCGTTAAACATTCAACGCTCCCGGGGAGGGGAAATAGAAAGAGACAGAGCGAGAAAAATAATCAAACATTTCGTATCTTACTTTAGTTATCATAATCCCATTGTAAATGTTATAGATTTGGATATTTCTCCACTCGAAAATGATAATTAAAAGATGCGATCAATTGTGAATTGTGAGCAATATTAATAAAGTTTGTCTTAAAGAAACAATATGATTTCACTGAAAATCAATTGATACCCCTTCCTATTTTCATTTCCACATTACGAAGTTTCACTTCTTCCGCGCGGTGGGACTCCACGCACTATTTTTCTTAAGGATCTTCATTCCTGTCACAGTATTTTCTTAAGAATCTTTACTCCTGTCACAGTATTTTCTTGACAATCTTTAATCCTGTCACAGTATTTTAAGTTTCTTTAATCCTTTCATTGTATTTATCTTAAGTATCTTTAATCCTGTCATAGTATTTATCTTAAAAAAATAATAATCCTGTCATAGCATTTTCTTTTAATATTTGTTTCGTTAACAGCCTGATCCGAATATCCTGGAGGCGGAGACCCCCGCGGGACTGATCCGCGGTCACGCGTACTCGGTGACGCGCGTCAAGTACGTGGACATCGAGACACCGGGACGCTCCGGGAAGATCCCGCTGCTGCGCCTGCGCAACCCCTGGGGGAACGAGGCCGAGTGGAATGGAGCTTGGAGTGATAAGTAAATACATTTAATTACTGGCTTTAACCCGTGGCTTCGTTCAATGTAGGTATAACCACTCCCTTGGGGACAGTACATTTTACATGGGGATATACATAAATGTATATGTGAAATTTCATAATGAGTAGATAAGGTGTTAAAGAATTGCATATAAACAAACAAAGTAGCTTTCGCATTTATAATATTAACGAATAAATTAAATCATATATCCCGTATACAAATATATAGCAGGTGACTGTTTAAAGGGTCACAACGTTCAATCGTGTGATAGCTTATGACCACATTGAACATGTAAAATAATAATATCAAAACAAATACTAATAAACAACAAAGACAACCTTAGTTAAAATTTGTTCTAAAACTTTTAAAAGTATCAGAAAAGTTTCGTTCGTTCTTATCCCTTATAGCCATTTAAAAAAAAATTATGGTTACATTTACAGGAATTATATTAGTGTCTCAAAATTCCAGGTCTCCAGAGTGGCGCTTCATACCGCAGTCGGAGAAGGATGAACTCGGCCTCACGTTTGACGATGACGGTGAATTCTGGATGGCCTTCAAGGACTTTGTCAGTCACTTCTCCAGGTTCGTGTTACTTACTCTCTGAGACACTTATTATTGTTAGTCACGAAAAATGTGAAAATCTTGTTTTTTATATCGTACAAGTGAAGAAATAATCTTTAATCCATTTTTGCAAATGTTTACAAATCTTACTTTTAACAACGTTAAACGTTTCTTTTTTTTTTAACGTTTCTTTTTTTTTCACGCAACATTTCGAAACAGAAGTCATTCACCTTTTATTTTTTAAACAAGCTACTGGATATAAGTCTTTTGAGCCATCTGTACGGATCATATGTAAAAATAGATGTTTTTTTTTAAATTAAATATTTTTGTAACTTTGTCCATTCCCACATATATAGTTTATGTAGGTATATATAGTTCTGGGTTACATATTTTTTGGGTTCGAATAACCCTTTCTGTTTTAAAATGCACAGTTATCAGCTACTTGTAAAGTATAATCAATATTATTATTTTCATTTTTTTGATTAGTCCAAAAATGAGTATTTTCTATTTATTTTTTTGTAAACAGTTTCAAAGCCAAAGAAGTAAAAGAAACGCGTATTTTCTATTTTTTTAATCGTGTTGTAAACAGTTTAAAAGCCTAAAATAATAGAAAAAAATTAAAACAAGTGCTCCTTTGCCATATGTTTTTTTTTTGTCATTTGGCACGCGATATAATTTATTACTTAAAGGAGTTATTTTATAAAAGAATTTTTGTTTTAATTCATATACAGAGTTGAAATTTGTAACTTAAACCCCGAGACCCTGGACCCTGAAGAATGTCCTGAGGGTTGCACTAAGAAATGGGAGATGTCCGTGTTCGAAGGAGAATGGGTCAGAGGTGAGATGCATATCTTTATTTTATTTTTTTTATAGTAGCACGGCAAAATGACTTCACTGTGCCTGATGGTAAGCACCGTACAATCCAAAAACAATGGCGACCACCGAGTGATATACTATCCATCGCCGGTCGCCGCTGTCATGCCGGCCTGCGAACAGCTGGATACGCACAGGCTGATCCCGAAACGCGACCCGCAGAAGCGAATCACTATGACGGGCTTTTTCGCCATATACATGGTGGTTGCGACCCAGTCAGGCTGTAAAACCCTACCAGCCCGCTATCGCCATTGCCTCGTTCGTTATTCAGCAGGGTGTACCACGTGCAGGTGAGGTTGGCTTGGGTGTCTCAAGTCTTCGATGTTATTCGACACCCCTTACAACCCAAATATATAAATTTCTTCTGTGCGTGTGTATGTCACTGAACTCCTCCTAAACGGTTGGACCGATTTTTATAAAACTCTGTGTGCGTGTTCCAGTGGATCCGAGAATGGTTTGGATTCACAATTGGACCCGGTAGGTGGCGTTGCGGTTGACTTTTAGGATTTTTTTTTATTATCAAGGCAGTACAACGTCCTCCGGGCCCGCTAGTAAAATATATATCTATCAGTTTGTTACAGTATATATCTATATAAAATATCAGATTTAAAAAAACTAAAAAGCCTTTTTTTTTTAATGTCGTAGCAGGCAAACGAACCTGTGGGTCACCTGATGTCAAGTGATGACCATCGTCCATAGACACTAAACACCAGGGTAGTAGAAAGTGCGTTGCCAGCCTGTGTTTGGGGGAAAAGGAGGAAGGATGGAGAGAGGGGAGGGGATGGGATCCTCCGGTGCTCTCACTGACCGAACGAAACGCAACAATGCAAGCACTGTTACTTCACGTGGGTGTTTCTATGAGAGGGTGGTGGCGAGCCGACCCATTCATGGTGAAACCAGTAATAGCTTCAGCGTATCTCTACCACCTACCACCCATATATAGCAATGGTAAATTATGTATGTCGTTGAAAGTGCTCCGTGGATTGAAAAAGTTTGAGAACCACTGATGTAACGATTGAAGTGTCATAGATTAAAACCGTTTACGGTTTCCAGGTGTGACAGCCGGTGGATGCAGGAATTACTTGGAGACGTTCTGGCGCAATCCTCAGTACACGGTCACGCTCAAGGATCCCGACGAAGGTGACAATGAAAACAAATGTACCGTGAGTACTCCGTCCCTTTACCATAGATTTTTGTATGGTGGTAGAGCCACGCTGAAACTATTATTGGTGTCAGCATGAATCGGTCGGCTTGTCCGGGGTAGTACATAAGCGCCTTATAAGGGTCTAAACTGAATAAAATGTTTTTGATTTGCTTTGACATGATGGACGAGGAATACAGAAGGACAGTCTTTTTTATATCGGTGGAGCGTCTTCATGTCCATGAACTAACTTGCACGTAAAACTTAGAAGTATATATAAAAGAAGTGTGTTAGAAACAAAGTATCATGATTTTGACTATATTAATGGTGATAGTGCCACGCTGAAGCTATTACTGGTTTCAGCATGAATGGGTCAGCTCGTCCGGGGTAGTACCACCCTCGCATAGAAACACCTACGGGAAGTAACAGTGCTTGCATTGTTGCGTTTCGTTCGGTCAGTGAGAGCGCCGGAAGCCCACCTCCCCTCCCCTCTCCTATCTCCTCTCCCTTTCCTTCCCCTAACCCTTTCCTTCCCCTAACCCTTCCTTCCAAAAGATGGCAACGCACTTGCGACTCCTCTGGTGTTGTTAGTGTCCATGAACGGTGGGGATCACTTAACAGCAGCTGGCCCACCTGTTGGTTTGCCCCCTATGACATAAAAAAAAAAAAAATTATAGAGTTTAGAGCATTTTAATTTTTTTTTTAATGATGTATACAAAGGTATAAATTGTAATGACTTACAGATAACACCAATAATATAGTAAGCACTCATTGATAGAACTTACAGTATTGTAGCACCTTTTAATATCTTCCATGTTCAGAATAAAACTTATTTGTCGTACTGTTACGTATTTATATGCATAATTCTTGTGTCCGTGTGTACGTGTCTGAATTCCTCCTGAACGGCTGGACAGATTTTGATGAAATTTTTCATTAGTGTTCAGGTGTATTTAAGAACGGTTCAGATTCACTGACGTTATAGCTCTTTCTCAAGTTTCGTTCGCGTCGCCCGATCACACGTTTTCGTAACGCTCTCGTGACGCATTCACCAGCTTTCTTGACAAGTCGAGCGTGCGTAAACAACGTTCTACTTTGAAATTAGTAGCCAAAAGATTTTAAAAAGCAGTTTATTGTTGTAAATAGATATGTTTCCTCCTGCAGATAATCGTCGCCCTGATGCAGAAGAACCGTAGGTCTCAGCGTCACCAGGGTCTGGAGTGCCTCACCATCGGGTTCGCGGTGTACCGGCTGCCGGACTACGGGCACGTGCCCAAACCCCTGGACGTGAACTTCTTCAAGTACAACGCTTCTGTGGGACGTTCCCAGGCCTTCATCAACCTCAGGGAGGTCAGCGCCAGGTGAGACCTTAATACTTCATACCCTTTTACCGTCATCAGTATATCTGGATGGTCATTTTCATGGTCATCAACTTCAACTTTTTTAACAATGACGTCTCTTAGTTACAGTTTCTAGTCAGTCATGGGAGAGTCACTTTTCTTCCAGATTACGCCACTGAAATACACAAAGACAAACACGACACTGATAATTTCGTTCGGTTGGCCAACAACAATAATTAAATTTATTTATTTATTTATTTCACAGAACTGGTTACAAAAGAGTTCGATTCTGTTAACACTGATACGATAAAGTTGTTAGTAATGTAACCTACTAGATGTGAAACTAACGTGCACAATATACGAGAGCCTCAAACGTTTAAATAAAGTTTCAATATTAAAGGAATAATTATATAAAAATGAAGCTAAAAAAAATTTAAGTACAAATTTTCTCCAATTGAGATTTTATTGAGGCTAGAGAACATTGGAAAATATTAATTTTCGATTGTATATTATTGTATTTGTGGCACATTCGGTAGAGGGGCGAGTGTTGTCCAACGTTTGTCGAATACTTCGGTAGGAAGAATGTTTTGCGATTCTGCAAGCTTTTTTTTTTTTTTTATGTCATAGGTGGCAAACGAACATGTGGGTCACCTGCTGTTAAGTGATCACCACCATCCATGGACACTAACAACCCCAGAGGAGTCGCAAGTGCGTTGCCATCTTTCGGAGGGAAAGGTTAGGAGAGGGAAAGGAAGAGGAGAGAGGAGAGGGGAGGGGAGATGGGTCTCCGGCGCTCTCACTGACCGAGCGAAACGCAACAATGCAAGCACTGTTACTTCACGTCGGTTTTCTATGAGAGGGTGGTACTACCCAGGGCGAGCCGACCCATTCATGCTGAAATCAATAATAGTTTCAGCGTGGCTCTACCACCATCAAACGACTGTTGTTCCGTGGTACTGAGATACATATTTGTCCCAACAGAAAGGAACTGTCGATGCAGTTACTTAAAATCTTAAATAGGAAAGACAAATCCAATATGGTTCTACGGGATTGCAACGTTTGTAGATTGTAATAAGCTAAACGTGATTGGTATGAGTGTAGAGAGTGACACTTGTTATCAATGAACGTGAGATGGTATAAAAAACGTTTAGGTACTTGTTCCATTCTGTTTGAGTGCACCTGGTAGGTTGGATTCCAGACAGGACTACAATATTCCAAGATACCTCGTACCAGAGTATTAGAATAATAGCGCCATCTAACAAATTCTTGAGGTATCCATTGAGAATACTGCAAGTACGCCTAAAAGATGGCGCTATATTACATACGCTGTAATAATAATTTTTTTTTTTTTTGTAATCTATAATCTCGTTATTCCAGGTAAGACTCCTATATAGATATACTTACAAAGGAAACCCCTATATAAATACGAAATTTGAACCACATCGTTAGAGCCGTTTTCGAGATACCCGAAATAAATTTTAGAGATTTTGTGAGAGATCTTCAAAAATATTGCCGTTTTGAATTACGTAATCGCACTGTAAAGAAAAGATTTCGCCTGATTTTCTTCGTTAGTACGCCCGTACGAAGCCGGGGCGGAAGGCTAGTTATAATATTAGTTGGGATAATTTTTTTTACTCATTCGATTCCCTCCAGATTCAAGTTCGAACCGGGCCAGTACGTGATCGTGCCTTCGACCTTCGAGCCTGATGAGGAAGGTGAATTCCTCGTCCGCGTCTTCTCTGAGAAGGACAACAACATGGCGTGAGTACTATATTTACGATATAAATGATTAATTATCACGGGGAACTGAATCGAGTAGAATATTCTAGATTTTTTTTTTTCGAACTGACTACGTTATTGACCAAGCAAGGTCTTATCAGCATCACTGGACTACTAAGGCGAGCGCTTAAGGCACTCAGCCGATTTTACTTTGACAACTAGCTCAAGGGTGCGCGGCACACCTCGGCTTTGGCTGTTGCCTGATACATGCAATTCGCGACCTATCTGAGCTAAGCTAACTATTCATACATATATGAGTTGTTGAAACATATATGTGTACCAAGCATACATACCTCGACAACCCTTATATATATTTCGTGTCGGATAATATTCTAAACTATTTCAGTTTGATAAGGGAAAAAATAAAACTCTTCCACCTGCATGTGTAAGCGTGTATGCGTGCACGTGTGTGGAGGTGATATGTGTAATGTTGTCGCAGTGATGTAAGATTTTGTGTGAGTGTATCGCGCGAGCAGTGTACTCAAGGGCTCCACGCCGAGGGAACGGACCTAGGCTTGAGCTGCTGGCGAGGGGGGCCTAGTCTGGTGTGCGGGAGCGAAATTTACCCCCAGACCACGGCGGCGTGATCTGTGGTTACGCGGGCGTGGGCGTGAGCACGCTCTGTTTGGAGATACAGGCTGGTAATATTCTAGAAATGTGTCCAAAATGAGCCATAACCAACATTTCCATTTTTTATACACCGATAACGAAGCTCAAATTTTGACGTCCATATGGTTTTTTTTATGTTATTTTTTACAAGTACAATATTGTAATATCTACGTATTTTCTTGGGTGTTTTACTATTGTACAGGAATTATCTTTGACCTGTTCGTAATATGGAAATTTATATGTTATCCAATATTTATGTTTTTTCTTTTTTTTTTTTTAAGTGAGAATGACGAAGACGTCGGTATGGGAGACATCGATGACAGGGTGAGTTATATTATTTTGCTTAATTGTTAATATGATTAATTACAGATAGTAACTTGTAGGAAACCATTTTTTTTTTTTTTTCAAATAGTAATTTTTAGTAATTTTTTTTTCAATGTATATTATTTTTTTAATAAAAATATCTACTCAATTATGATGTAATTTCTAATAAAATAATAATCGACTTAAAATAAATAGGACGTGTTACGAAAAAAAATTGAAATGTTCTATAAACAATGTTTCGGTCTTAGTCCGGACAATTTAGACGTTCAAGGGTGCAAAAATTCGGAATAACTTAAAATTTGTATAAATGTTCTCAACACCATCTATATCTATATATATATATATATATATA
>MU158753.1:1241581-1288863 GCA_015888305.1 Antheraea pernyi | reverse complement strand
TATAATAAGAATGTAAATCTAATGTTTCTGTATTTTTTTGATTTTTGAGAAAAAAATTGTTGCCGGTGTCTAGGAATAATAGAATACATTTCAATCATTTTTGTATGTCTGTTTGTATGAACACGAGTTAACTGTTAAAGTACTGGGTTTAATAAAATCGTAAAGCATATCCTCGGGAGTAATTTATTGTCTATTTCATTAAAATCGGTCCACTCTATCCATAGTTACTGTAGTTTTAATGACGACGCGGCGTAAGTGCGAGAGATAAGTAAATGGACTTAATATATTCAGATGACTTTATTAATTACTGTTTTTTACATGATGTTCCACGCGGACGAAGTCGCGGGCACAACTAGAATAATATATATAAAAATTTATTTAAGGCTAAAGACCACGAAAATTTTTTGCGGGTTTTTTTAAACAAAAAAAAAGGGGGTTTACAACAAAACGGTAACGTTTATCGTAAAATTAGGTACAAATAAAAATTGTTGATCATATAATGTGTCTCAATCATTGATATACTAAAACCCACGACGCACATTTAACGTCTCATAGCCGGCACACAAAAATGAGTGCATAATTTTAGATTATGCGGTCATTTCAAATAGCCTCGCGTCGCTTACGTCCTTGTAAAAATAAATTTGAATCATTCAGGTGAGGTTGAATTTGCAAAATCATAAGTTTTTTTTTTTTAGTAGCCCGACAAAATGACTGCACTGTACCTGATGGTAAGCACAGTACAATCCAAAAACAATGGTGACCACCGAGAGACACATTATCCATCGCTGGTGGCCGCGATCCCGAAACGCGACCCGCAGAAGCGAGTCACTATGACGGGCTTTTTCGCCATATACATGGTGGTTGCGACCCAGTCAGGCTGTAAAACCCTACCACCCCGCTTTCGCCATTGCCTCGTTCGTTATTCGGCAGGGTGCATCACGTGCAGGTGAGGTTGGCTTGGGTGGCTCAAGTCTTCGATGTTATTCGACACCCCTTACACCCCAAAAGTTCATCGCATAACTATAACCATGTATGTACGTATGTGAGTTTTTGCGGGACGGTTATGAGCGCTACTTTTATTCGAGACTGTGCGTCTTGGGTTTTCATATGTCAATGGTATCAATAATTTTTTTTTGCTAAGAGCCACCAGTTCTCTATGAGATAATATAACGATGAAACGTGACCATCGATCTTGGTCTGCAGGTGAAAGACATAGCTCCGAATCCGGAACCGGCTGATCCGGTCCGAGACTTCTTCAACCGTTTAGCTGGCTCCGACGGTGAGGTGGACTGGCAGGAGTTGAAAGAGATACTGGACTACGCCATGAGGGAGGGTATGTCAACACCATCATAATAACATTAATAACACACCTGGGATCTGGGTACATTATAGCCGGGACAAATGTAAACAGGTCATGCATGGAACATTTAAAAAAGGGGAAGTACCTCATTTGGTACACTCAAAAAAACCCCCCGAAACGTATGAAACAAAACTGTCACAAATTGCACTATAAAGTTATCACCAGAAAATAACTTGTCGATTTTCTATTTTTTAATAACAATAATGATTTTTTAAAATATATCTTTTATATATAGTTATACCTATATATAATTCTTGTATCAGTGGGTATGCGTCTGAACTCCTCCCAAACGGTTGGTCGGATTTGGATGATTTATTTTACGTCTGTTCGATTCGAGAACGCTCTAGGTTCATAATTTGTTGAATTTTACTATTTTTTTTATTATCCCGCAAGTAGATAAATAAAATTATATAGGTCTATCATTGTGCCCGCTTCACTCAAAAACTAGTCGATAGTTTTCGATGAGTTTTTTTTAATTTCACTTACAGTAAAAAAAATCACGATAGCTTCATATAATATACAGTATTTAAAGTTATAAGAGACTACAGTTGTATAAGCAATGCACGTTAATTGTTATATTAGCTTGCTGTTGAGAAATGGTATAACGCAGTCGCAGCTGCGGGTATCAGATAGTGTTATATATATATATATATTGTTCCAAAATGACCTATTAAATTGTCCCGACTATAATGATTTGACTTATAAAATTTACTATGTCTAAAACGATGGGTTCTAGATTATTCTATTATCGCTCTTACATTAGCGGTGTGCAGAAACGTGGCCTTCCATTTCCGATGACTTTTATGAATTGCATATTTCATTCAATAAGTTTAAAAGAATTAATTGCTAGGATCGTAAGATAAAAAGTGTTTTTTTTATTATTTTTAATTTAATTGCAATACCTCTGTTCTATATTTTAATTTATAAGCTTTCATATAATCCCAATTACAGTCACTTGTTTTAATATTTACCTTTAATATCTTTGACTGGTATTTAATGTAGTTTTATTAGCAGATGTGTTGGTTTATAAATATAAAAAATACATTATAGAATGTCAGATATCTGATAGTGTTGCTAGAGTAAGAAAAAAAAGCTGAAAATTATTTAATTTAAAAATTAATAATTTTCTCTGTTGTTATACAAAGCGTCAGAACTTTGGTAGTGTTGCCAGACTTAAAAAAATAGCTATTTTGGCGAGATTTTAGTGGCTTTTAGAAATTATATTTTTTCTTTGTTATTATTATACAAAGTGTCAAATTTGTATGGTATTGCCAGAGTTAAAAACACAGTTTTGGTGGAATTTCTTTGATATAGAATTATGTATATCTCTGATGTTAAAACTTATCATATTCTTGATAGATACATATGTATATACCTTATATATATCAGAATTATTTATAAAGATTCGTTTTAATTCGGGAAAACTTTTCTAACAAAACGCATATTCACTAATTACGTCTTTTTTTTCAAATAATAATAGATAATACAAGCAAAATAAATACATTGTACAGTCGAAAGGAAAAGTATATTTTATTATTTATTTTTAAGTAAATTTCATTTATTTTGTTTTCATTTCGACTGTACATTGGAAGTGATCTTGAATAATATCTTATATGTCGGAATCCCGAAGTGTGATTATTAATTATTCGTATTTAAAAATGCCCATTTTTATGCTTTCTTTGTTGTGCTTATCGTTAGTAAAGCTCTGCTTTGTCCGTTACTTTTGCTATCCGTGTGAAGATAAAATTATATGTAAGTATATTATTCGTACAGTTAAATAATACGTGTTCTTTTTTTTTGGTATTTATGTTATGTATTTCAGTTTTTTTTTTTAAATTTTATTTCGCTTTGCAAAGACCCCCTGACCTTTCCTCTTGTATTATTTACTTTAGTTGGATCCTTACTAATTATGTAAATAGGTTTTTTTTTAGCAATTGTTTTGACATTATATTAAAATAAGTCACTCAGACAAAATGATTCATATGTGTAAAATATAATTTTTCGCATGCACACGTTCTGCTGTTGAAGAAACTCTGTATATAGTGCTTATAAATTATTAATAGGATTCAAATGATTATAATCTAGCTTCATTTATATGAGAGGATTAGTTTTAAACACCACAGACTGAGATAAGCATATATACAATATTTTTTTTGAAAATTACATAAGGCTTCAAATTTACTATTTATTTAATCGTATGGCTGAAATGGAGTAATCCGTTCTATTTTATTATAAATGGAGATTTAATTCTCTCAGCCATTTTAGGGCGTCGTCAGTAAGAATGATCAGGTCATCTGGAGAACCATTATATTTTCCAATGCCCATTAAGAAAATATAATGGTTCAAATTTACTAAAAATTTGATATTAGATAAATTAAAAGCTTTGGAACTATTATATTAATATATAGTATCAAACAAAGTCCGCCACCGTGTCTGTCTGTCTGTCTGTTCGCGAGAAACTTAAAACTACTGAACGGATGATTTTCATGCGGTTTTCACCAGTGGATACATAATTTGTTAAGGTTTTTTTTTATAGTCAGGGCTGGACAGCGTCTGCCGGGCCCGCTAGTTAATATATAAAAATTCAGTGTTATCATGTTTGTCCACAAGGAACTCTGAAACCACTCAACCGATATTCATGAATATTGGCATTTGTATACAATTGAGTCCAACTTGAACGATGGGATAATTTATATTTCGATTAATGGCTTCAATGTTTGTTGATTACAAAATAAAAGTTTGTCAATGTTGATTATTGTTATTAATTATAAGTTTCATCAGTCTCGATCAGATGGCGCTTTAGATTAGTTTGTTGACAGAAAACTGTAGGACCCCGACTGTTACAGTTATCTCATAGATGGCGCCACGTTTTATTTTGAATATATTTTTCAATAACTGAGCCACAGCAACGCGTGTCCGGTATAGCTAGTATAATATGTATATAAAACTCGTTATTCGCACTCCATGCTGTATAGAAACTTATAAGGTCTAATACGGTTAAAGAGATAGAGGGGAGGTATATGACCGTATACTGTCGGTCGCAGAGCTGGCCATGCGCCACGGCGGCGCCTACGACGGCGGGGGAGGGGGTGGTGTTTACGCCGGGGGAGGGGGAGGTGGCGTACAGTCCCCCCCGCAGGAACAGAGCTGCCTGGAACAGCTGCTGTGCGCCCTCTGTGCACCCATCTGCAAGGAGATCGGCATCGACCTGCAGCAAATGCAACAACAGAACCAGGAACAGGTGCACCTCACACAACCGCAACCCCAGGCACAAGGTATAAAGATGTCTTATCGGCAGTAATACTTTTGTACTGATTCTGAATATTGAAATAAAATTGTGTATCATAGAGAGTATATGAACATGGAAAAATATTCTGAGTGGCGATAGACATGTGAAAAACATGAATTCGAGTATGGATATTCAAATAGAACGATATTCTGAGTGGGAAAATGAAAATAGTAAAGTGTTCTGAATGTGGATATTCAAAAAGCAAGATGTTCTGAGTGAAAATATAAAAATAAGTAAAAAAAAATATGGATAAATATCAAAGAAATGTGTTAAAAGTACTTCAAGTGTTTAGTGGACCAGATAACTTGAGTATGGATATGTGAAAAGCAGAACATTCTGATGATGAATATTCAGAGAGCAAGGTTTTCTGAGTGGGATAATTATAGAAGAATGTGGATAATCAAAGCGTATGGTATTACTGTGGAGATGTGTATAAAGCAAAGCATCCTAAACATACATATTTGATAAACAAGATACTGTAAGAGGACATATCTGAATAAAAATTAAGAACAAGGTAGCTTTGAGTGTGAGAATGTGGATAGAAAGTATTCTGAATATGGTCATTCGGTCAGTTAAGTTTTCTGAGTGGGAAAATTATAATAATGAATGTAGATATTCAAAAAATAAGGTATATTGAGAGGAGATATGTGAAAGCGAAGTATTCTGAACCTGCATATACAATGCAATACAATACAAACATATACAAATAACACTTCAATATGTGAAGTGTGGTTAAAATCAACAAACATGATAGCGCTGAGTGTGAATATGTGAAATATAAATTATTCAGAATATGGTTATTTGGAAAGCAAGGTTTTCTGAATGGAAATGTTGGATGACATATGTGGATATTCAATGTTGATGGAGGTATGTGAAATCCAAGTAAAAATATAGGAACAAGATAATTGTCAGTGTGCATGGGTGAAAAACAAGGTATTCTGAAAATGGTTATTCGGAAAATTTCTGAATGGGAATATTGGATGGAATATGTGGATAGTCAAAGATTATGGTATTTTATATTGAAATATGTAAATGTTAAATTATTGTGTATATTCGAAAAACAAGAAACTTCTGAATGTCTTAAAATAACAAAGTATAATTGGGCGACGTCATGCATGGAAATAATTAAAATTTAAGGTACTTAGTTATTTAATCACATTAAATCATGTGTCACTTACAATTGCTTCCCAAAGATTACTCGTACAATATTTATTTTAACAAATATTGACCCACATAGCAATAAAAATTTAAAAATTGTTATGATATTGTGAATGAGATTCAAGGGCGAAAATGTAATAGCTTATTAACTATACAATAATAAATATATAAGTAAAAATCAATTGCAGAATGTATGTAAGTGTATCATTTCAGAATGGCTCCACCTGTTTGGTTGATTCTTTTTGAAGTGTTTTTATGGTATGGTGGGGAATAATTATGTATTATGTATAAGTGTCTGTCTGGGTACAGTAGTATACAAAAATGAGATATAAATATATATATAGAATTATAATATATATATATATTATATATTATTATAGTATAAAATAAAGTCCCCTACCGCGTCTGTCTGTCTGTCTGTTCGCGATAAACTCAAAAACTACTCATCGGATTTTCATGCGGTTTTCACCATTGAATAAAGTAATTCACGTGGAATGTTTCGGTATATAATTCGGATTTATTTTTAATCAGGGCGAGACAGCGTCTGCCGGTCCCGCTAGTATATTATAATTCTATATATATATAAGGCAAAGAAATCTCACTTTCTCCGCGTGTACACACTGATACACGCACTGGTCCCTTGTTGTAATTGTCGGGATTTGGTTTTGTAAGGTTTGTAGGAAAGAAAGTGTAAAAAAGCGTACGTATAAGGGAAGATTTGGAGCTAAAAATTTTCATATCAATAAGTATATATGTGTGTGTGTGTATGTGAGACAAAAAACATTTAGCATTTCTAAAATATTGAGAGATTGAGGTTGAGTTTCCAATTTTTTTTTTGGTCATCCGGGCGAACCCGGCGCATGCATAGTTGATATAATCATATGAGAAAGAGATGCAGAATTAGTGAAAAAAAATGTTAATCATTTTGATACATTATTTTATTTTTAGAAACGACTTAAATTACTACTAGGTCTATTATTTAGATTTTTTTTTTGCTTATAAATAAATATTCTAATTTATTTTGTTAGTTTTACAGGTACCCTATCGGCGAAGCGTTATGATGCATGCAAAACTACTTTTTTTTTTCTTCAATCCATTACTTTTTATCGAAATGGAGGCTCGATTTATTTAAAATGTCTATTTAATCTTGTGTATACATATATTTTTTTAATCTGTGTACTATTTACAGGTTTTACTACAGATAGCACAAAATATTTTTTTTGTGTAAATAACATTTTTTTTTGTTGACGTATTATGATTGCATTTTTTTTTGTAATTCAAAATACGTCATGTTTTAATCGTTTTTTTTTTTCGTAACGTTGCAAACTAACACATAAAGAAATGTAGATATTTTCAATGTATTTCCTTGGAAATGTCTTCAATTCTACGCTTTGTTGTGAGCATGTCTCCTCATTTTATTTATTAATTGAAAGTACGAAAATGGGCATTTTAAATACATTAAATTCTATAAAAATTATTATTAGTTACATATATATAGTTCATACTGGTCATATAGATGACGTCATCACCTCCATTTCCATAAAAAAAATATCTTAAGATTTTAATTTCTATGTGACACTAATATTAATTATTAAATAAGTTATTCATCTCGCTATCAATTATATGAGATAAACAGAGATTAAATAAATCTAAAATTATGGGAAAAATAAAATAACATTATTATTTATTTTTTTAAATATATACATTAAAGTGACAATAAAGAAATCCACTAAGTTTCATGAATGAAATGAAACTACTTATTATGTCTTGGGACTTAATTGTAAAACCTAATACTATTATTACCTAAGAAACTATTACTGGTTTTGCTAAGTCGGAACTATGGCACGACCAGTCCTTTACAAAATGCAGGTTTTCAAAGTTTTTACGGGTACGGGTACATTAAATCATCAAGAATGTATTGGGAGGGCAGAGTTAGGATACCGAATTCCTGGAACTTCGTTTTAAATAAAAATACAACCATTTTACTCATAAAAAGCTACGTTCTCAGCTGATGGTTATATGTTTACTTTGTTGTTATTTATAATTAACATAAGTGACGTTGTCGGCTACTTCTATGTCGATAAAAATGCAGACTACGCTTGATTCAGTTGTAAAAATAATAATTTTATATTCTAAGAACGAAGTACATTTTTTAATAAGAAAACAAAATTTTGCGGTTATTTTTTCCCACGTACTCTAACAAAGCGCGGGATCTTTCCAACCGATTTTTTTTTTATTTCAAAAAGCAATGTCTTTTCTTTTTATGATAAGCTCTTAGTCCTAAGTCTTTATTTAACATACTTTTGATCGTGGCTTTGTTTAGCATCATCAATTTACTTTGATGACCTCTGGTGTCCTAACTGCGCTAGGTTAGACGCGGTATGCGGTAGTCTTCTATGATCATCAAAGCTTGAATCTTCAGTATACCGCTTGATAGTGCGATAAATAAACCGAAGTGTTATTTTTAATTCTTGGAGAATGTTTAAAATCAATGTCGGCACGTAACCACAACGGCGCAATGCGATAAACGCGACTCTATCTCTCTTTTGAGGCCACTCCATGTTTAAAAATGAATTTCTCTTTTTTTATTTTCGGAAATCCCAATCGGCCTATTTTCATAATTCGTATATCTACCAGTATTCGAAAATTAAAAATCATAAGTTTCTTCTTTTCCATTTTATTCTTGGCAACGAATCTTTTAGATTATTACTGCCATTGTCGAGTAATAATATTACAAGCGTCCTGTGATAATTTCAATGTTCTAACAAGATGGTGGCCCCCCTTGTTAGAACTTTCCCGGAAGTTTTTGTGTCATCTCAGAATTAATGTGCACAATAACTGAATTATGTTATGGAAAATGCTAACAGAATTACAAAATGTAGACTCAAATAACACAAGATTACAAATATAATATAAAAGCCACTACGTGACAGATATACAGAAATTCCCGCCAAAAACTCCAATAATAAACTCCAACTTATGACCCTACTAGGTTTAGATATTTATATAGATAGCTTAGATAGTCGTCCAGTGGTCGAAATAAAAAAGAAATAGATATTCGAAGATAAGGAAAAAAAACTATTACTTATTTTTTATACAACGTTATACAATAACACTAAACCTTACCAATGGTTACTAAACAAAAAAGAGAAAGAAAATCGGTTGTGAAATAAAAAGGGGATATGTATTTAACTGTTTTTGATGTGAAACATCTATAGACGAGGGTAAACCTGATTGTTGGCGTGGCGAGTGGTGAAACGTGGCGACGCGATGCCATGCGCAATTTCTCTTGCCGTACTGAGGTCGCATACCTATAGTGTATACAGTGTTTTTTACTACGTTACACATATATTTCACATCTGCCAGGTGTCCCGTGACGGCTCAATTTTTTATCTATAGTTTTTGTATTTTTGTATGTATATCTATATTGCCACCGGGTATTTTTGGAAATTTAATTATCTCCTTAGGTTTGCCTGGAAGAGATCGCTCTAAGCGATGAGGCTGCCTAAATGTACACATATTGTAAACTGATGTCTAATTTTGTATATTTTCAACGTGTCTTCAATAAAGAGTTTCTATTATAACTATTATTGTCTCGGCTTATTTATAGATAAACAGAAATAACTTGTTAATTTTTAATTTTAGTGTCACATACTGTGTAATTCTAGGAACCATAGACAAATAATGGGATACTGTAAACATTGAATGATAGTGGATATGTATTGCAGAGTTGAAAGGTGAAGGTTTCTCTAAGGACGTGTGCCGCAGTATGATCGCGATGCTCGATAAAGACGGCTCCGGCGGTCTCGGGTTCGACGAGTTCAAATCCTTATGGATCGATCTACGCAACTGGCGTGTGAGTAATATACACTTTATCTATACATATAACAAGAACGTAGATCTAACGTGTCTATACTTTTTAGATTTTTATTTAAAAAAAAATGTTGCAGGTAATATAAGTAATAAAATACATTTCAATCAATTTTAGAAATATCTGTCTGTCTGTTTATCCACGTATCACTGCTAAAATACTGCGTTAATATTAAAACCTCTTCAAGAAAATCATAAAGCATAGCTTCGAGTAACATTTACATTCATTCTTCGATCAACAAGGCTGATCCCGAAACGCGACCCGCAGAAACGAATCACTATAACGGGCTTTTTCGCCATATACATGGTGGTTGCGACCCGGTCAAGATGTAAAACCCCTACCACCCCGCTCTCGCCATTGCCTCGTTCGTTATTCAGCAGGGTGCACCACGTGCAGGTGCGGTTGGCTTGGGTGTCTCAGGTCTTATGATGTTATTCGACACCCTTTACACCCTTAGACCACATCATTATTTCACATGAACTGTGTTACAAACATTAAAACCCGCACCATACCTTCCTTCGGGAAGAGGCCCATGACCCTGCAGTGGGTCTCTTACAGGCTTATGATGATGAGGTTGTGTATATGTGTCCATGCAGGCCGTGTTCCGCTTGTACGATGTGGAGGGTCGCGGCGCGATACCCGCACACGCGTTGCGCGATGCGCTGCACTCCGCCGGCTACACCGTCAACGCGCACGTACTCAACGTGCTCGCACACAGGTAACCCCACACCCGTCCACCCTCACACACACACAGCATTTCTACACACACATTCCTATTTGCACCCATACTCACCCATTACACCCAGACATCTCTATATACACATTTCCTATTTGCACCCATACTCACCCATTACATACAGACATCTCTACACACACATTCCTATTTGCACCCATACTCACCCATCACAAGCCCAACACACACTAGTCCCTACACATACACATCTCTATTTACATACACACTAACTCGTCTCTACTCGCACGCGCACACGCACACCTCTACTCATACCTATCGATTGCAATATGTTACAAGACATACCACTATTTACGCTTTGGTCAGTCATGTATTGGCCTTTATATTTTATTTATAATCTCGTGTTACTTGATTATTACACTATATTTTGTGTTATCGGTGGCATTTTGCATAATATAATCCGGTAACTGTACACAAGTGAAGTGAATAGGAAATAATACCGCGGAATGTGAATTCTGAGATGCCACAAAACCCCATGGAAAGTTCTAAGGAAACCGCCATCTTGTTAGGAAATTACTGTCAAACACATTTGTCAAAATATTACCTACTCATCAAAGGCAGTAATCATTTAGAAACTCGGGTGCCAAAAAAGTAACTAAAAATATTTACATTTTCTTTGTTGACAATTTTACTCGAGAACTTTGCTTAGTTCAACCGATTTTACAATTTTTTTTAATGACAAAAATTGTCATAAAGGTCTGTAATACCAAGAAAAAGTATAATACCAAGAAAAAGTATTTTCATTGTAACAAAACGAACAGGATCAAACATGACACGCAAAGCTTTTGCAGTAGTCTATATCTTTTATAGATTTTCATATTTTAACTATGTAAAATTTGAATATCATTAAAAAAAACTTACGAACGGAAAAAATTGACCTTCCTTCATAATGAATTATGACTGAAAATCTTGAAAAAAAATTAAAGAATTCATATAACAATTAAAATTGGATATGGCCCATTTTTTTAATTAATGACAGATATATACTATGTGTTATTCTTCGTTTTATAAATTTAAATAGGTAATACAAATTTAATGAGAAGTTAACTGGTTTCCTATTAAAAGCATATACCGATGTGCAAAATAATTGAGTTCTTTTTGCTTCAATCTTTCCTTGTAAAAAAATATCTCAAAAAAATAGTCAGACACTATGACAATATACTATAGAACTCATAGATGAACCTAAATTATGAACCATTTAATTTGTGAGATATATTATTTTTCATTAACCTACATTTTTTTTAAATCACGGCTGTTTAAAATATAATAACATATAAATCCCCAGATACGGTTCCTCAGATGGTTATATACAGTTCGATGACTTCATAATGTGCTCTGTGCGTCTAAAGACCATGATCGGTGAGTACTATATATTATCGCTTCTCTCTTTCTATAGATTATTGCTTGAAACAGTTAATTTGAGGTTTAAAATATATATAATCGAATACTACATCTAAAAGTAATCTGCTAGAAATAAAAAAAAAATAGTTATAATTCTTTTATTTAAGTTATATATAAAATGCGTGTACAACTCACTACATTTATTAGTAGGGAAACTTCTTTGGCGATTAAAAATAATATTATTCATTATAACTTATATGTTTAGTTAAGTTTAAAGTGGTTTGTTAAATAACTTACAGAGGAAGACACAATTTTAATTGTCTTTTTATTATTTCGTCTATAATAGCACGACAAAGTGTCTTCACTGTTGACACTGTGACTTGGAAGTCTATTAATATATCTGCTGATCCCTTCTTACACGGAAAGTTTATCACAATATGTACGAGATAATTAGGTACATATCCTGACCATCTAGCTGAATTTTGAAAACTGCTGTTACAGCTAGTGTATGGTGGCCGCAAAAAAAGTAGTTCCTCAATCGTAGTAGTTTTGTAAAATTATTATTCAATTTGTTGGTTCTAGTATTTGGTTATGTCCTACTAGTGGGCTCAGAGGGCGTCATCCCACCCTGATATTTAAAAAAAACTTTGACTTATTATATACCTAAATCTTCCACATTCAGTTTATGAACTGGTGAAAACCGCATGAAAATCCGTTCAGTAGTTTTTATGTTTATCGCGAACAGACAGATAAACGTGGCAGGGGACTTTATAATATTTAGTATATCCGAAAAAGCTGGGGTTGATGTTTCAAGTGAGGCTGATTATGTTACATGGAAAGGTGGAACTTTCTAGTGATTTTCTTTTGTGGTAATATCGAGACTTGCTATTCATTTGTATGCATGTTTCCGCAAATAGACGAGCTATTTGTCTTTACCTACGAATATATGCACAGTGTTTGTAGGTATTTCTAGATGTTTCTTTACCCTCTTACACTGTCACAATATAAAGAATAGTTTACTAATGTTGTCTTTTTATAATACTTTACTCCTCTTTGTTGGCAGATTTCAAGCGAGAATTTGTCTTGTTCTATTGAGGTGCAGTTTATAGCGTATTGTTTTCTTTTTCTTTCTTGCTTAATACATATTTTTCGTTATAAGCTATAAACGTAAAGTCCACGTTGTGTTATGTCTCACTACAGCCTCAGAAAGACAGTCCTAAGGCCTTTCAGGTTGACTTGTTAGATTGAGTTGAAAGTCCTCATGTAGTTGTAGATATAACCAACTACTCTTCTGATGGGAACTACTGTTTTGCTGCATAACTAGATGTGGTTATAGTTTCTATTCAGTCCCTACCACTTTTAGTATTTGACGAAAACCTCACTTGATTTTAATCCAAGGTACAGACTAAGTTAATGACAGTAAACTTAGAACGAAATATTGCAATGTAATTTTGCTTATTCGGAACCTTGGCAGAACATTTTCGACGATCATTTGGCATATTTTTCTTAAAATCGTAAACGGCCATTACTTGACTCCACGTTGTTCATATTTGGTAGCAATTTACGTGATTCATTGTTGCCATAAATGGAGAATTTTAACAAAGGAACCATCATATTTAAGAATTAAAGAGATAAGAATAATGTGATTTTTAAAAGACACGTATCTAGTGAGCTCCAAATTAAGCATGGAGTGAGGCTTGAATAACCTAGTGGCTTATAAAAAAATACGACTGAGTTATTACCGCAGTTTGTTTAAGATGTCGCTTCATCGTTTCTGTGGCGTTCAGTGTTCTAGGTGACACTAGTGACACTATTGACATTGACAGTGATCATTAGTGACAGTAAATAGCTAACTAACAGAGCGCCGTATCAAGTAAAACAGTGTCAAGAGTAAAGGTTTAAGTAACAATAAATAAATAAATACAGCAAACAACGAACCACTCGAGAATCTCGAGCGCGAACTGCAAGGGAACGTGTGAGCCGAGCGAGCAGTGTTGCCAGCCGCCGCCGCGCGCGACTACCGCCACGTGTAACGTGTTACCCGACAGACATACCTATAAAGCTACACATTATTATATCTAAACTATTCGAGATTCATACTAATTTTATCACTCCATAGGATTTTATTTTATTTTCAAAAAGAAATCGATTATCGATTATTTTCATCGTTTTTAAAATTATCAATGATTTTTTTTGAGTCTCGTTTAGTTTTTGAAACGTTGTCTGCTATAGTATTGTTTAATTATTTATTAAATTTGTGATTATATATATATATATGTATTAAAATTATAGAGAATTGTTTTGAAACTATTAGCAAACAGCAATCGATATGACTTTGGACTGTTTACAAATCGATTATTGACAATTTAACTTAACGATTTTTCGTTTTTTTACAAAATAAAACGCACCCGACATTTTGTAAACGGTCTGAGTTACGCACTAACACGCTTACTAAATGTCATCGTAACGCGACGGTTCTTATGATGGTTTAGTTAATTAAATTATCATCATTTACAGATACCTTCAAGCTGAGATCTTCAGGTGGAGATTTCGCGACTTTCTCCCTCGAGGAATGGCTAAATCGCACAGTCTACGCATAGAAAATACAGCCTTATTCACTATTATATTAGGCTTAAATTACCAGGGTGGCCTAAAATATCGAATCCATTATTCTCGATTCCAACGATACGATATTATCGATTTATTTAGAACTAATCGATACATGGAAATTAAAGTGGAAATCGAATTTTCAATACTCAGGTTCCTGGTAAAAAAAACGCGTTTATATCGAAAATATAATCTCTTGTCTAAATCTCAAATCAATTTTGTATTGTAATATTTACATTGGCTTGCAGAAATATTCAATTATTAATTTCTACTTGCATTTAAATGATGTTCGCCATCTTGTACTCGTAATGAACCCACCGGTTTTGAAAATAAAAAAAATACAGTTAAAAATATATAATAAAAAGGGGATTTAACTTAGTAATAAAGATTAAAATATTTCTATACTTGTCTAATAGATAGTGTTGGAAAAGGACAGAACTATCGATATATAATCATCGTTCCCATATTATTATCGATATCACCAAATTAAATAACAAATATTCTAAAAGCCAATGTAATATATAGATTTAATAATTATTTATTAATATTTAATAAAACGATTCGTCACAAATTAAATTAACTTTGAATTATTGAATTACGGGTATATTGAATAACCGATAATTTGTTGTTTACGAAATATTATATACACTTTGTAATCGAATTAAAATGTATTTTTCTAATCGAGAACACTATATAATGTTGTATTTATGTAAACTAAGTTGTAAGTTAAGGATATAATGATTTTTTTTTTAGTTCTATCCACCGAATCTTCCATTCCAGTTCGCGTTTGTTTGACATCTTATTTAGTTACTGTGCGATTTTAGCTTGTATTTTCAATAAACATAATATATATTTTTAAATACTTACATTTATATAAAACAGCACTTTTTCATTGACGATGCATTTTTTTTCGCAAATATGAGAATATATTTTATTTTGTATTTATGAAAGATCTGAAATATAAATGTTTTAAATAATTCGTGTTTTCATTGCACCTAATTTTAATAAAATTGCATTTAACTGACTCTCCGAAGAACAAACATCTAGTGTAATATAAAAAAAAACGAAATCAGAACTGTTCCAAACTTGGCAACATTGATGTGTGACAGATATGGTATAGTGTTGCCAGCTCTTTAATCGATATATTAACTGACGTTTTGCATCGAGTCACACATGTAGTCCGGTGAAGCTGTAGAGGCCTCCAAAAAGGCCAATAGCGTAGTCAGTTCGAGAAAAAAAAATTGAGTCACACTTGATTGACAGTGAACAGTAAAAACTGATACAGATAAGCAAGGCTGAATTTTAAAGATTAGAGACTGAATAAGTGAATATACTTAAAGTTAAAAAAAACTCGTGCATGTGTACTACTTAAAAGACTCGTTCTCAGAAAAGGTCAATCTTCACGGTTTTTCAGTACGAATTACAACAGAACTACTGAACTCTGGTAACTATAATAGTAAGCTACAGATACATTGATCCTTTAACAATGGTGTAGAGATGACTACTTTTAAAAATTAATAGGTTTCCATTATATAAATCAATTCTCCGCTCGCGCAACGTAGCCTGTTTTTAGGTACAAAAATCTTAGTCAAATTACAATTTTCTTAATTAAAAAATAAACTTGATTATGCTACATATAATGAAGTTTAAAATAGAGGACATAATATATAAGTTATCTACACCAAATCTGAAAAAAAAATTAGATAAAATTTCACCACTTTATCTAACTTGCGTAGATCTTAACGCACATGGAATAAGGTTCTATTTAATACTTTATTTAAATTCGGCTTAAAAAACAATGTTGAACAAGAACTCAGTCCGCGCTCGGGCACTCTCAGTATATATAGTATCTTGTCTATGTCGGACACCGTAGCGAGTGGATGTAAACTGTTATGGAACTCCTTGATAGGTACAAATAGGTATGTTGTGGGTGTACTTATGTTAATAATAACGAGAGCTTACCAAAGGACTGAACTAAAATAATCTGATGATGGACTTCAGAAACTGTTATAGAACTCCTTGACGGGTAGAAATACATATGTTCTCTGTACTGCTTTCGTTACGTAGTAATGAGAGCTTACCACAAGAATGAACAAAATGACCTCATAATCGATCCTCAGAAACGGCTATGGAACTCCTTCGTGGGTATAAATAGATATGTCGCATTCGTACTCATTATATTATTTATTCGAAACAAGAAAAATGATACAAATTGTTCCTAGTCACATTTTAGGATAGCACTATGAACGTGCATTTTATTTCTGCAGTCTTTTTTTTTTATAGTAGCATGGCAAAATGACTGCACTATGCCTGATGGTAAGTACAGTACAATCCAAAAACAACGGCGACCACCGAGTGACACACTATCCATCGCCGGTCGCCGCTGTCATGCCGGCCTGCGAACAGCTGGATATGCACAGGCTGATCCCGAAACGCGACCCGTAAAAGCGAATCACTATGACTGGCTTTTTCGCCATATACATGGTGGTTGCGACCCAGTCAGGCTGTAAAACCCTACCACCCTATCACTACCACTGTCTATATTAAAGTATGTAGTGAAAACACGGTGCAGCATTCAAAAACAAGTGTAGTCTTTCAAAACAATCGAGGGTATGGCTTATTGTTTATCTGTATATGATCTAACGAGTTTTGTTTATAATTAATTAGCGACCCGCCCTAGCTTCGCACGGTTGCAATGTAGATATCCAATTCTATGAAATACTGTTAAGTGCAGTTTTGATCTACATGACATGTACAACGTATGTAATGTATTTAATTAGATAAGAAATAATACTGTATTGCATAAAATAGTTTGGTTAATAACACATTATTTTAGGAAAAAGATAAAAATGGTTACTGTGTGTTATCCTTTAGAGATAAATATATACCCCAGTCCGTTAATGGTATCCACCGCAAAATACGAAACCCAACGCTGCGCGCTACAAAAGACGTCCGATCCTCCCGAGAAAATAACGGCAACGAACGATCAGTACCAGCCTTTATCTCCAAACAGAGCGTGTTCACGACCGCGTAACCACATATAACGCCGCCGTGGTCTGAGGGTAAATTTCGCTCCCGCACACCAGATTAGACCCCCCTAGGCAGCGGCTCAAGCCTAGGTCCGTTCCCTCGGTATGGGGCCCCTGAGTGCGCTACTCGCAAAATCTACAAAATCTTACATCACTGCGACAACATTACACATATCACCTCCACATACGTGCATGCATACATGCCTACACATGCAAGTGGAAGGGTTTTATCTTTTTTCCCTTATCAAACTGAAATAGTTTAGAATATTATCCGATACGAAATATATATAAGAGTTGTTGAGGTATGTATGCTTGATACACATATATGTTTCAACAACTCATATATGTATAAATAGGTAGGTTAGCTCAGATAGGTTGCGAATTGCATGTATCAGGCAACAGCCCAAGCCGAGGTGTGCCGTGCACTCTTGAGCTAGTTGTCAAATAAAATCGGATGAGTGCCTTAAGCGCTCGCTTTAGTAATCCGGTGAAGCTGTTAAGACCATGCTAGGTCAATAGCGTAGTCAGTTCGTAAAAATAAATACCTTCGCGGACTTTTTATATCTTTATATATAAATTTATTCTGAGCGTGTGTGCACTGAACTCCTAAACGGCCGCACCGATTTTGATTAAATTTTGTGTGCATGTTTCAGTGGGTCCGAGAATGGTTTAGATTCACAATTGGACCCAGTAGGTGGCGCTGCCGTTGATTTTTACGTTTTTTTTATTATCAAGGCAGGACAACGTCTGCCGAGCCCGCTAGTAGTATATAAATTTGATCTATCTCGTAAGGTTTAGCCAGTGTTTGCGATTTAAGCGCACAAAAATATGTTTGTTACGATATCACATTACAATTCTTTGAATTTTTCTGTACTGTATATGTATGTATTATACATATAGACCTTCCTCTTAATTCATTCTATCTATTGCTATATTAGATTAAACTATATTAAAATTCGTTGAATAGTTTAAAATATCTAAGGGAACAGACAGCGGAAACGACTTCATTTTATACTATGTAAAGAAATTTGGTGGAAATCCAGAGTTGCAAAGTTTGTCGGTGGAAATAGGGTCAGTTTTACACGAAGACCATGTCATCATGCCGGCTGCTGTGCTGCTGCTGCTATAACTTACAATCCAGGTGTTATAGGAATGTTATTCTCAGAATTATTTTTAATACAGAAATAAACTCTAAAATATTTTAAAAATTCACGTATTTACACCTTTAAGAGCGAACTCGATGTTTCTATCTATTGTTTATACTCAATTAGAACGATACCGTTAGTCGCCCAGCCTAGTGGTCGGCAAACCGTGGCTCGCGGGCCGCATGCAGCTCTATCACTCCTTAGGTGCGTCTCTTCCACAAAGTGTTTAGAGCAGACACAGAATCTTATTTATCGAATAGCCTTGTAAAAGACGACTAAAAATTTCTGAAATTTACGCCTTCAGAAAAGAGGCACAGGCAAAAAAGACATATTGAGCAAAAGCAAGCTCGAGAGTATACTTTTAATCCTAATTTATTTAAGTGAAACTTCTTTAGAATTGTTGTGATTTCAAACCAGATGCAAAGAAAAAACGACAGGTAAGAGACATAAATACAAAAATTAGTGAGCCAGGGCGAGAGAGCGAATGTCGGTGTGTATGTTATTGCACACTGTTTAATACTTGCTTGTATTTGAACATTTAACGTGTGTTAGTATATATGTGAAAAGTACGTGAGCTAATACTACTGTACACTGTATGCGGCTGCGTATTACAGCTTTTTAGTAAGAAGTCAACGTGGTGTGTTATTATTTAACAGTGTTTGTGAGTATTTTTATATCTTGTTGTGCTAAATAATAAATTCATTTTCAAACAAATACGCTTTGTAATTATCCTACCCTTGTTATAATATATTCATCTCATTCTTCAATATATAATATGGGACCTCGCGAATCATTAAAAACGAAATTCCAGGAATTCGGTATCTTAACTCTGCCCTCCCAATACATTCTTGATAATTTAATGTATGTCCGGAAAAACTTTGAGAAACTGAATTTAGTTAAAGACCGGCATAATCTAAATACTAGAAACTGTAATAAACTGGTGGTCCCATGTTTCAGACTTAGCAAAACCAGTAATAGTTTTTTAGGTAATAGTGTTAGGTTCTACAATAAAGTCCCAAAGCATGTTACCGATTTGCCGGACTGTAAATTTAAGCGCCATGTCAAACGGGTTTTAGTTTCAAAAGGATATTATAGAGTGGATCAGTATGTGAATGATAGTGATGTCTGGAATTGACTCCTCTCTGTGCATCCACTAAAAGCATTGTTGTATAATGTATTAGAAATATATGTTAAAAAAAATGTACCCGATCGAGTTTCTTGCCGGTTCTTCTCGATGACTGGGTTGTTTTCCGAACCGGTAGTAGTCTTTGACGTTCATAAGTGCCTTGTTAGGGCCTAAACTGAATAAAGTATTTTTGATTTGATTCTTTTGTCGATTTACTGATGTTTCACTTCTATCGTGTGTGAATCGCACAACCACCTTTTTTTAGATAAAAAATTATCTACTAAAGCAAAGTTTAAGTTAAAAAAGCAGAGTCTTTGAATATATTTTAGTTTTGGATTGTTTACGGCCCTTGTGACTCTCAGTATATAGTATCTTATCTATGCTTGTGACGATGAGTTTGCCCACTACTGACCTAACCCAAGAGAAAAGAAACCTTGATCTGACACAATGACGCTAAACCTTTGAGCACAGTCTCAATGTTTCTAACTTTGATATACAACGATTTAGTTACCATAAATAATACTGTCTTCACAAAAATTTGAGTAATGAACCCTAGCTTCTATATAGTAGGATTAAACATTTAAGCACAAAGCTGACATTTATAGTTATTATTTAAACTATGATCCAGTCACTACAATACTTGCTCCTCGTGGGAATGTTGAGAAATTATTCGTTAATCCGGCACGAAGGATCTAAATATCTGAGCACAAATTACTTAATTATCTACATATACTCGATTTAATTACACAATTTCCTTGACCTTGTGTCACCTTCAGAAATTATAATTAGAATGTTATTAATAGGAAAATAGTGTTACGCGAGTTACAATTTACCTAATTATCAGTCGTCGTTGCGTGCGTGAGCTGTGCACGTGCAGTAGTATGACTCGATGCCAAAACTGAAGTCCGTAAAACGCGTCCTTAAATCCTGGTATTTAGAATTATTTTATTTATATATTATATATATTTTAATTTGCGGTTTGCTTTATATATTATAATAAAAGTATTTAACGAAAGGATTGCAATCACGCTATGATTTCTGGAAATACTTTAATGTGCTCAAAATACGGCCGATAATACCTACTACGATAAAAAATATTCAAATACCATGATGAATTCAATTAAGCTAAATACAATATTTTTTATGTCGAACATTTCATGGTGCGGTTTAGGGTGATGTCAATAGATTTGTTTTTAATGCCATCTATCCGCTAGTTCTCCGAACTACATTGATAATGATTTAATTATTTGACATTTTGATATTACTAGCTATTGCAATTATCGTTCTTTGAATTTTTTGTAGTTCGTAAGTAGAGTTGACTAGACTTTCCACCTTTGTCGAATTTTAACAATTAGCTAACGTAACTTGATTGGCGGAAAGAGAGAATCTAATGGCCAGTTCCTATAAACGTATAGAAAAACTTTGTTGCATGTTTCGAAAGATCAAGATTTAATCCAATACATTGAGTGGCTTGAGACATATTATGGGATTTAAAAGATTTATTAAAACACAAACAATTTGAACATGTATTTTAATTAAAGTTAAACATAAGTTTAATATACATTTTCTTCGTTTTCGACGTCCATAAACTCATCGTCTTCTTGTTCAAATTCCTGGTTGGAAGAACCGGCATTAACTCCCTTCTCTTTATCTTTAACCACGTGTAGATTGGCCGGACGCACAAACAATTTCGCACCACCTTTCGAAACAAACGTATTTTAAAAAAATTGAATAGTAATTATTCAAAACTTACAGGGTTCCTACAACTTCGTAGTTCGTTTTTATATTTTTAAGTTACTAGTTTCTGCTTACGGCTTCGCCCGCGTAAATATACCAGGTGAAAGTTTAGACACTCACAGAATTCTAGGATATGACACTTCATGGTCATATTTAACACATAAAATGATAAAATCAAAACAAATACCAATAGACAACAAAGATAAGCTTTGATAAAGTTTGTTCTAAATAAACCTAGGCTGAATGACCTGATAAAACCTGCGAGCGGCAACCCGGAATGAATAACATTCTACAATAAAAGGGACAATAAATCCGTTTGTTAGTTCAAACTTCGAAAAATTATCCTTTGTTAGTTGGTTGGCTTCACTTTCACTCCATCCGACGATCATTGATGCTTTGCTTTAACATAGACGCTTAAAGAATTGAGTATAATTTTTGTATGTTTCTAGATAATTAGGTCAAATATTAAGCACTTATTTATTAAATTCATTTAGAACGAGAATCGAGTGTATAGTGTCCTCCATAAATATTGCATTACAGTCTAAACATTCACCTGATATATTTGACTTATATCTCGGGAACAGCACTTTTTACTGCATGTCCTTTTGTCTACAAGAGAGCATACAAACAAAGAAACTTACATTCAAATTTATGGGTATGGAACTTGTAATATCCATTACCTACTCGACAATGGCAGTAATAATCTACAAGAAGATTGGCTGTCAAAAAATATTTATATTAGGTCTTTACCTATGAAATTGCTGTTTTGTATGATAACATTTAAACGATTTTTTTTCATGTATTTTTTATTTGTATTAATCGAAGTAATCAATGTAAACCCATGCAATCAATGCATCTTTGCCAACGCAGTGGCAGTTTATTGATGCCCTTCTTAAAAAAAACAGCTGGACGGGAGGCAACAAATTCTTCAAAGGCATTTTGTACTGCCTCTCGGGTATTTAATTATTTTCCCGCCAAGGAGTCATCCAAATTCTGGAAAAAGTAGTAGCCTGTAGGCGCAAGGTCTGGTGAGTAGGGCGGATGACGGAGAACTTCCAACCCCAGTTCTTGCAACTTGGAGACCGTCTGCTGTGCAGTATGAGGTCACGCGTTGTCGTGCAGGAGCAGCGGGGACGAGCGATTGACCAGTGCTGGTTGGAGATGTGCCAGCTTCTCCATCATTGTGGTCAGTTCTTCACAGTACACATCTGCAGTAATGCTCACCCCGTTTGGTAAGAAGCTGTGATGAATCACACCGGCGCTAGACCACCAAACAGGGTCGCTCTTTTCTATGAGTAAGTTTTCGTTTAGGGCATTGTTTAGGTGTTGAACCAGGATCCAACCAACTTGCTGAGCGCTTGCGGTTATCAAACAGAATCCATTTTTCATCGCAGCTAACAATGCGATTCAAAATTCCTTTATTTGTGTGTCTGTTGAGCAGTGCAAGGCACGTCTCGACGCGTACTTCGCGCTGGCGATCATTGAGTTCGTGGGGCACCCATTTGTCAAGCTTTTTTACCTTGCCAATTTGACGCAAATGGACCAATATTGTTTTGACGCTAACGTCGAAAGCTGCTGCTAATTCAGCCGTAGATTGTGTATCATCAGCTTCCACAATCGCCTTTAATTCGTCATTGTCGACCAAAGTCTTCGGACGACCGCGAGGTTCATTTTTCAGGTCGAAATTCCCAGAACCGAAGCGAGCAAACCAATAACAGGCGGTGCATTGGTTTGTAGTGTTAGCTCCGTGAACGTCGTTGATGTTGCGTGCCGCTTGTGCCGCGTTGTTGCCACGACGGTACTCATATTCCATAATTACTCGAATTTTTAACGTATCCATGATGACAAAAAAGATTGAAATGCGATGAAAATGTAACACTAATCAATAAACAAATTATTACTTTTGGAAAAAGAAATCAATGTTTTTAAAATAAAATTAATTTGAAAATAGAATTCTTAGCCAAACAAAAATTATTTTGATTTGAAATGGCCAGTACTGCAGAACGGCAATTTCATAGGTAAAGACCTATTATATATATTAGGTAAGAATGTATACGTACAATCCAATAAAGTTCCGTCCGCGGCCATCGCCTTATCGTAATACTGCGGTGACGTTTCAAACATTATCAAATTATACATGGCATTAGATCGGACCACCTTTGCAGCGTGATAGCGCTTCAGGAAAGGTCTCATCACATCCTTGTTCGGTAAGAACGGTTCGCCGTACAACTGGAAAATAATAAATTAAAAAAAAAATCTTCACATCCATAGAGACCCCTAGAGTCCATTGAAATACACGACAGACACTAAAGACGAATTATCTCCTTTATGATTGTATGCTTATTCCATAATCCGATACAAACAAGAGTTACTACATGGAGCGATAAACTTGATCTATTTATATTTTAAAATACTGCCGAATGCATGCGAGCGTATCACTTCCGAACGGCTGTACCTATTTCGATAATACATTTTTACAATATAATCGTGAGGAAAGGTTTGCATGATTAAAAATGTTTAGAAAAGCGTACGAAAGACTCTGGACTTTGTACCCCAGTAAATTTATACCCACAAATTATGTACTAGAAACTTAAAGCAAAGACAAGAGTAAAAAATGAATATCATCATTTTCGCCAGAAATAAAAAAAATAGCTTTCGAGGATGAAATAAGGATTATTAATTCACTACATTTTGCTCGGAAAGAATAATAGATATTATCTATAAAAAAAAAACGATTGGACATCGTATCCTAGTAAATTTATACCCACAAATGACGTACCAGAAACTGAAAGCAATGACAAGAGAAAAAAACGTATTTGGCCAGAAATAAAAAATCAGCTCATGGAAAGGTTTCATTCGCATTAATGGAAATTTTATCTATCCTCAAATAGTATATATTTTTATAAAGGGTACCTTTGGCCATTTCTGTACTCCTGGTGACGTATATACATAATTTCATAATGATTCGAGAATTCGAGTAGTTAACTAATTTGTAAGCAAAAAAGACAGATAGCTCATTTTCCCATTTATAATGTTAGGATGTGAGTTTTCAATGAACATCATTTATCTGAAGGCTATTAAGAATACACATAATAATACACATTTGTCGTGGTGTCCAGTGGTTCGATTGATGGAATGTTACTTCGATATCTGCTGATTTGAACCCCGGCATGTATCAATGAATTTTTCGGAATTCGTGTACATTTATTTACTTATTTAAATAATGTTATTTTCGACTGACGGTGAAGGAAAGCATCGCGAGGAAACCTAAACCATAGAACTTTACCACCCTATGTGAGAATATATAGAAAGCACGATTTCTCGGCGTTTGAAATTCCTAATACGTCGTAAGCCGGCGGGGGTGATAATGCCTAAGCCTTCGTTCAGGGTGAGGCTTATAGCCTTCATTACGATGTATCACTAAAATGACACTATTGTATACAATATATAACCAAAATAGCGCCATACTTAATATATGAGAAAAATGGCGCCAATTTTAACAGTATATGTCCAAAATGGCGCTATTCTTAACAATATATGACCAAAATTACACTATTGTTTACAGTATATGACAAAAATAGCGCTAATGTTAAGAATATATGACCAAAATGGCGCCATTGTTAACAGTATATGGCGAAAATTGGTCACTTAGTACTCTTGCAATAGTAGCATCATCTTAACTTCCCTCGGTTTGTCAGGCAGTTTTAACATACGGAGTCGGTTATGTTGTATCTACCCGACATATTAAAGGAGTGAAATTATTAATTGTTGAAATCTGCTTAAGCGTCTTTTACTGCTAAAAGACCTCTCCAGTTTTTAATAAAGCTGGTAAGATTCATTGCAGTTTGAACAATTTATTTAATTCTCTTAGGGCAAACACTACAAGAAGAACGGAGATGCCGCGACTGATTTTTTAAATTTATGAATCTCTGACAATTTTAAAATACTTACATGCATTTTCGTACCGTTCGCTGGTTGCGGTAAAATGAAATTATTCGAAACCACTTGCCTTATCATCTGTAAAAAGTACCATTTGTTTATTAATTTCCTTAAGAATGATATAATGTTTCAGTCTTCGATCAACAATAACTAGACAAAGGGTCACGTACAAAATCGAAGCTAAAAGCTCTCGGCGTAAATATACACTTATGTGTAGCTATTTGTTTACTAAGAAAGGGAGAAAAAAATATTTAAAACCGTTTTAAGTTCAACCTAATTACAACCATGACACCTTGTAATAAAGTCACAAATGTTCAAAATATTAACTAATACTTACGATAAAACGAGACAAGCAATAAAATACTCCCCCTCACAAATGGAAAGACAACATAAACAAAATTAAGTGTGAATTCAACCTAACTCGCAATGATTAAAGTACTTTTTCCCGTTACTGTGCGTGGTTGAAGAGCCTTGTCCAAACATTTGTACCACAGGTATAAAATCGGTAATTTTATTCAAAATTTGATATTATTTGTTAGTTTAAAGCTTAAAATATAACTTATTCAACATGTATTTAGCGAAAGTAAGCTACTCCGGCCGTTAAATTGCTTTTTCGGGTATTATTTTTGCATCTTTTGAATACACTGCGGCATGTGAAACGTACTTAATTTGGCTGTTTCAGGCAAACTAAACAAAATAAAAGCTCACATTTCAAGTGAGCTGTAATTTACCGAGACGTATTTTTCGCGCCGACCTGATATCTAGTTATTGTTGATCGAAGGTTTCAGTGGATGGACGTAGGTTCGAATCTTTTCAAATGACTACCACCTTCGAGTTGAAAATCTGCCCCCTAGCACCTGTTGATGTTTACCAGCAGCTGCACTTGAGAACTAGTTCCCCTCTAGTTTTAGCGTGTCTTACCCTCTTAGACCACATTGTCATTTAACATAACATGATATTGTAGACAAACGCTAAAACCTATATATACTTAAAAGAAAGCTAATATATGCCTCTTTCAACCATATACAGTAGATGTCCATACCAATATCGTCTAAAATATATCAGCAAGTGTAAGCAAATAATTCGGAAAGGTAGTCATTCTCATTGTTGGGGTGTAAGGGGTGTTGGATAACATCATAAGACTTGAAACACCCAAGCCAACCTCACCTGCACGTGGTGCACCCTGAATAACGAACGAGGTAATGGCGAAAGCGGGGTGGTAGGGGTTTACAGACTGACTGTGTCGCAATCACCATGTATATGGCGAAAAAGCCCGTAACAGTGACTCGCTTCTGCGGGTCACGTTTCGGGATCAGCTTGTGCATATCCAGCTTTTTGCAGGCCGGCATGATAGTGTCGACCGGCGATGGATAGTGTGTCACTCGGTAGTCACCATTGTTTTTAGATAGTACTGTGCTTACCATCAGGCATAGTGCAGTCAATTTGCCGTGCTACAATAAAAAAAGGGATTTTTTTTTTGACAACCAATATTGAATCAGCTGTGGCATAATGAAAAGATAAAACATTACAAATTTGTTTCATAAAATAATGAATATTTATTTTACTACATAAATATTCATTTTTATTAAATACAAACACACAAAACATCAAAGAAATCACCGCTAGATGCAGGCGCGATGTCATTGTCGGCATTTATAAAGGGCGCTAGGTCGTCAGCGCGTGCCGCGTAACACTAGTAGAATGGTAGTCCGGTGAAGCTGTTAAGACCTTTCTGGGTCAATAGCGTAGTCAGTTCGAAAAAAAAAACTAGTAGAATGAGTGGCCGACAAAATAATTTGAATCTTACGTTTATACAGATAGGGTTGCAAATGTTTTTGAGTATTGTGTTAATAGTGCAAAATTCGTGTTATGCGTCGCCACGTGACACCATACCAACAATCAGATTTACCCTCGAAATTCATCAGTATTATGCAAGAGAAACTTCGACGAAAGAATATGTACCAGAAAAGCCGTGGAGGTCATTTGCCCGATGTGTTATTCCATAAAAACCTATATAATTTATGATTCGATGAAAAAATAACAATCTATAGACTAAAAACTGTGTTTTCTATTTAATTCAAATCTTGCGTTGGGATGCTACTATACTGTACACGTACAACTAATAACTTAGTACAAGAAATTGGCGGACAGATGGCGTTTAAAACAAATCTGCTAAATGACGTGAATTACAATTTTGTATAACATACCTCCGGAACAAAAGACGACATTTTCTTTAGTTCTCGCCTCACTTTTTTCCTCGCGATATCATCCTCATTGTCGTCGTTATTATCAGGCGTTACGTCCAAATTATCTATATGTTCGACGACCTGGTAATTTTTTAAATATATATACCTTATTTTTCATACATTTTTAACAGACATCAAGATGGAGGAAGTTTCGATTCGTTTGTATATATGTGTCGTTATATTTCAAATCTAGCTGTGCCCGCGACTTCGTCCGCGTGAAACCTGATGTACAAAACAGTGACGTAATAAAGTCATCTGAATGTATTAAATCTAATTACTATCCACATTTCTCTTGTACTTAAGTCGCGTCGTCATTAAAATTACAATATCTTTTCATAGACCGAAGCAATTTTAATGAAACAAATACTAAATGTTACTCGAAAATATACTTTATGATTTTCTTGGTGAGGTTTTATGATGAACGTAGTACTTTAGCAGTGATGCGTGTTCATACATAAAGACAGACCGACAGACTTTTCTAAAATCGATTGAAATGTATTTTATTACTTATTCTTAGACACCTACAACAATTTTTTTTACACAAAAGAGTACAGACATTTTAGATTTACATTCTTATTATGTGTCTAGATTATATAGATAAGTTCAATCAATCTGAACGATTTTTGTTGAGAATTTAAACAATACACTGACATACAAACTACTATATGTACATTATGATTTAAATATAGTATTTCATTTGATTATATGTATATAAAAAATACCTTAGCTATAATTTTCTTCGAGTATTTCGAACATGCATTCTTGATTTTGATTGCAGGAACATTGTTGATTACTGCAAATTATTAAATAATCAAATGAATCAGTATTAGTAGGCACTAGCTTGTGCCCGCGGCTTCTTTCGAACTAATCTAGAATATTTCGGGAATAGTATTTTATTTCTGAACGGAAAGTACTCTCTAGTCCTTCATGATAAACAGTTAAGGAGTGAATGCGTGATAAACAAACAAACTCACATCGTCTATACTAATATTATAAAGCTGAAGAGATTGGTTGGACGCGCTAATCTACTACTGATAATGATTTGAAATATTATTTCAGTGTTAGATAGCTCCTTTATCGAGGAAGGCTATATCTATCATCACGCCAAGGCCAATAGGAGCGGAGTACCAATGAAGAATGTTTCAAAATCGGGGTATTTCTTAGCGTTAGCCCGAAATAACTATTTCCACGAGGACGAAGACGTGGGCAGAACCTTGTGTATAATATTAATCAAGATTGTGTGTGCGAATGGAGATTTTTGTTATCCAGTTCACTGAAATTCGTTACTAGATAGCGCTAATGTATATTTATCATTATTTTTTATAATGTAATGCGAATGAAGATCTTCATATAACCCACTTTACTGTAATTCGTCACTAGATGGCATTACTTTCCATTTTAAAGTTATTCAAAGTTATATTGCCGATTCAATACGAACGGATATTTTAATGGTATGGTATATGTAGGTATGTATATAAGTTACCGTAATTTGGCGTTAATCTGTGTTTTATTGTTATATTCATTAAAAGCGAATGGATCTTTTAAATAAATTTTAACGCAATTCAAACAATAGATGGAGCTATTCTATATTTTATTGTTATTAAATTTTATAATGTAATTGAAAGCAAATAAAGATTTTTGTCCACTTTACTGTAATTCGCCACTAGATGCCGCCATTCTGTATTTTATTATTATTAAATTTTACAGTGTAGTTGAACGCGAAGATTTTTGTTATCTACAATTATCACTAGGTGGTGTTATTATGAGTCTTATTAAATTTTATATGATAACAAACAGACTCCACGAACGCTTATACCTCACTGATAATTTAAAAAAACCTAGACATATTATATACCTATACATTCCATATTGCTATTATGACAATTTATTTAGTATCATAAGCACTGAATTCAGTAAACATTGCCAAAGAAAGGGTTATTAATGTAATGGAAAGAAATAGTTTTAGTGAATGGGCAACAATAGGCATTAAAAAAAGTAGAGATCGATTGCATGATCTTTATTATAGGAGATCACTAACAAGTAGTGAATCCTTTCATGCTTATGTTAGAAATTATTCTAAAGTTTTTAAACGTGTTTCTATTGCTGCCAAAGCAAAGTTTTTAGGAAATAAAGTTCTCGAATCTAGAAATAAGACCAAAACTGTTTGGCATATTATAAATAAAGAATTAGGTAAAAATAAAATAAATGACAATTCACTTAATCTAAATGTCGACGGAGTACATATTTCCAAAAGTACAGAGGTAGTAACTGTTTTCCAAGATTATTTCACTAATATACCTTTACAAGTAACAAAAGATATAACATCATCAGCCCAGGGTGCCGCAGCTCTTTTAAAAATATGAGTGCACCTATAGATTCAAAATTTAAATTCTTATCTATTAGTGCAGGTGAAACAATAAGGACCTTCAAGCAATTAAATTTAAAACACAGCAAAGACATATGGGGTATATCGGTAACAGTAGTACAGTCTTTAATTTTCACTATTTCACCACATTTGGCTAATATATTTAACTAGTGTATAGCAAAAGGAACTTTCCCCAATTTAATGAAAATAAGCAAAGTAGTTCCTTTGTTTAAATCAGGCTGCAGAAGTAGTCTTGGAAACTATAAACCTATTTCTGTACTTCCTTCCTTAAGCAAAATTTTTGAAAAGATTATGCTCAACCAATTAGTAGACTATTTCAATATGCAAAAGTTTCTGGATGGTCGACAGTTTGGTTTCACGAAATTTAAATCTACTACTGACGCGGGTGCAAAGCTTATAAGTTATAAATTGAGGGCCTGGGAGAATTCTTATGATGCAATTGGTGTGTTCTGCGATCTGTCTAAGGCCTTTGATTACGTTGACCATAGTACGCTTATTCTAAAATTAAACTATTATGGTATTTGTGGATCTTCTCTCGACCTTCTAGTCTCTTATTTAAAAGATCGTTGTCAGAAAGTTGGCATACAAGGGGTAACCTCTGCAGGATCCTTTGCGCGAATTGGCGTCCCACAAGGTTCTATTCTAGGACCGTTCTTGTTCTTAATATACATAAATAATAATGGATAATGGTCAATAATTGTGCTCACATGGTGCTTTTTGCAGACGATACTTCAATTATATTTGAAGTAAAAAGGACAGATTCAGAGATTGGGCATGTAAATAATACTTTAAACAATATTTATCATTGGTTTGCATTAAATAACTTAGTACTAAATACAGGTAAAACAAAATGTGTGAGATTTATTTTGTCTGATATGCCACAAGTTTATAGTAGCATCAATATCGAAGGGAATTTTGTAGGGTTAGTTGATAATACTGTATTCTTGGGTATCACACTAGATTCAAAATTACAATGAGTCCGGAAATTAAACAATTGGCAAGCAAATTAAGTTCTGCTGCATTTGCCGTACGTAAGATTCGCCGGCTGACTGATATTGCCACTGATGGCATTCTGTTGTGGGGGACAGCAGCTGAGGTAGACACCATATTTTTATTACAAAAACGTGCAATTCGAGCAATTTACAATATGAGACCTCGTGAATCCTTTAAAGGGTACGGTATCTTAACTCTGCCCTCCCAATACATTCTTGATGATTTAATGTATGTCGTAAAACCAGTAACAGTTTTTTGGGAAATAGTGTTAGATTTTACGACAAAGTCCCAAAGGATATTACCGATTTGCCAGAGCGTAAGAACCTTGAAAAGCTAGATTTCGTAAAAAACCGGCACATTCTAAATACTAGAAATTATGCCAAACTGGTTGTCCCACGTTTTAGACTTAGTAAAACCGGTAATAGTATTTTGGGAAATAGTGTTAGATTTTACAACAAAGTCCCAAAGGATATTACCGATTTGCCAGATCGCGAATTTAAGCGCCATATCAAGCGGGTTTTGGTGTCAAAAGGCTATTATAGAGTGGATCAATATGTGAACGATGGTGATGTCTGGAACTGACTCATCTCTGTACCTTCATTAAAAACGTTTGTGACATTTACCTAATATATTCTAAATATTGTACATATTTGTTAAAAAGATAAACAAGATTGAGTTTCTTGTCGGTTCTTCTCGATGAATGGGTTGTTTTCCGAACCGGTGGTAGTTTTGACGTTCATAAGTGCCTTCTTAGGGCCTAAATTGAATTGTGTTTTTGATTTGATTTTGATTTGATTACTGATGAAAGTCACATGAAAATCCGTAGTAGCCGTTCTTTAGTTTATCGGGAACAGACAATAGGAACGCAATAGGAGACTTTGTTTTATACTATATAACGATTGAGTACAAAGTCACGGGTAGTTGGTAACACTTCTCTTATGATAAAAGCTAAACTTACATGTCGATGATGTATTTGGGACTACTGAGATAGCCTTCTCAGAGATCTGGGAGCGTGGATATCCCGCAGCTTGTTCCACTTCGTGCAGAGTGCTAAGGATCAACTGGAAGTCCCCAAAGTGGGGATGGGAACGCCTGTAGAACTTGCTGAGGATGAAACAAGTCTCACGAGACTCCGGGTTAGCCTTTAGTATCTTGAACAGACGATCATAGACTACCTGAAATTATTCCAGTATTTGAGTTGTCACATTCTATGATATCTATATATTAATACGTGAAGCCAAAACTTTGGACCCATTTTTAAGCGAAATGCGTGAACGGATGAACATGAAATTTGGCATAGTTATAGTTTACATGGAGGAAAAGTGCACAAAGCTATTATTTTTATATAGAATGCATTAAAAACACCTTAAAATAATTAAAATAAACATTACATACACAACTGCTTGAATGACACTCAACATATACACCCATATGAAGAAAATGACGTTTTGCCATCCTTCATTTTACTTTTACGTTCCAATTGCCATTTTTCATCCTACATTCATTATTTTTAACATGACTTATGTTCCATAACTTACATGCCCTTTGAAATTAACTGGTCAAATTATAGGTTAATTTTATAAGAATATAATATGTAAATTCATAATATACATTAATAATTTATTGATAAATAATATATCTTTAGTAAATTTATGAAACCACTTAAATAATTAACAATAGAAGCGGAGCAACAATGAAGAATGTTTCAAAATTGGAGTTTTTTTATAGCAGAACTCATAAATAGTAATTTAGGTTTTTTATTCTCCTTCGGCCGCAGTGGAATATCCGCAATGCCTGAACTGATTTTCACGGGACTTTCACTGGCAGATAACTCAATATAAGAAGTAACTTAGACTATTTTATTTTGTTAGCCAAGACTTCGTAGTAGTGATGACCTGTGAATTGGTCCGTGTGAAATTAAATAAAAATATGTTGTTTACTGTAAACCAACGCAAGAGACGTGCGCTGTACTGGACTCCAAGAATAAATATACCTAATTGAAAGTCATATATTTGGTTGTAATTTGAATTATATTATCTTTTTGGTCACTTTGGCGACCATTTTGTTTTATTTACTGCGTTTGCGTCTACATAACTCAGTGATTATAGCAACGTATAAGAATATCAAAATTATATCGACAACATGGGCATCAACGTACGAGCACAAAAGTCCGTCTTAGAGTCTCAATAAAGATTTTTGTATATGTAATACAGAAGAAGAAATCACGAAGCATATTATTATTTAAAAAAAAAACGCTTCATAACTTTATGCAACATTGCAACAAGACGCGATACGTAATCCATCAGCTTTCTTCAACACGCGCGTTCTTCCACACGCTAGGTGTGCACGGACCCTTAGCAATGTAAGATCAAGTTCTTAAACTAGTCGTTTTATGGATATTTTATAGAGGTCCGTACAAGACAGTAAAATGGGAAAGTTTAGTGAAAGGTCGACCAAATATATTGTTTAGTTTTAAATTAATTTAACGTTCTCTTGATAAAGTGCTCTATTATTTATTATATATATATAATATATATGTATAAACATATATATATATATATATATATACACACCGTGACTGTTTAAAGAGTGACAATCTTCAATCGTGTGATAGTTTATGGTCACATTTAACATACAGAATAATAATATCAAAACAAATACTAATAAGCAACATAGAGGTCCTAAGTTAAAGTTTGTTCTTAGACTCTCAAAAGTATGGGTACAAATTTAAATAAACCTACGTTGAATGACCTGTGAGAGAACCCGCGAACGGCGTCCCGGAGTTTATAACATTCGATAATAAAACTAATTTGTTTGTTCAAACATAAAAAACTTATCCATTGTTAGTTGGTTGGCTTCACTTTTACTACACTCGACGGTCATTGACACAGTGTTTTAACATACACGGGTAGAGGATTGATTATATTTTTTGTATTTTCTAGATAATTAGGTCAAATATTAAGGAGAAAAATATTTTTACCTTTGACAACGCCCTGTAAAGATCGTGATTCGTCTTTACAAACAATGGATGCAGACCCGGGTACTTGAGCTGCATCTCTTTCAAAATGTTTATGCGTGTCACGTTTAAGATCTAAAAAATATATTCGTTTTTAGTAATTGAACTGACTTCCATGTCGTTATAAGTCTTGTTTGAGCGGCTCAACTTATTAAGCGATTAACATCCATGGGGTTAAACTAGACTCCATGGAAATAGAATATAACCCACCACCCTTAGCTGATTCGCGGGGTGGGTATCTATAATGGGTTTCCCCATGTAAAAAAAAATACCCACCCTACCCTATGAGCTCAATTAATTAAGAGCTGTAACTTTGGCATATTATTATTTTTTTTAACAATATTTTCACAGTGATTATGGGTAAAGAGATTGTCGTTTTACTTGACCAAACCTAGTTTTTTTGAATTATTTTAGTACTTAAACGAGAAAATGTAGTATTCACCCTAAATTATGATTGTATCTTGATTTAAGTTAATTACTTATACTTCTTCTAAGCATGGTAATTGGTATTGTTTAAATGACAATATTATGGTATTGGATATAAAACAATAATAACTCACCCCTTCTGGTATACCGTCACGAGTTACTTTAAGTTTGTTCCTCAATTTCTTTGGTAATTTTTTCGGTCTAGCAGACTTTACACCCTGTTGATAAAAAACAATTTTGTATAAAAAAATCCTTTCATACTAATTCATATAACAGAAAGACAATGATTTTTTTTGTCTACTACACGCAATACTATTTTTTGTATTAGCTAATATTATAAATGCGAAAGTTAGATAGTTTGTTTGTTTATAACTATTTTAAGCCTTAAGTAATCAACAAATCATCATGGCTGCAGTCCGGTGAAACTGTAAAGGCCTTGGTCATGCTAATATTGTATTCAATTCGAAAAAAAAAAACAATAAAAAGATGTCTTTCACCAAACCAGCAAGCACAGTTAACAAAATACACATTGCAATTTTTTAAATCAGAAAGCCCAATTTTTTAATTAATTTGGCATTAGGAAGCAAATTATATTTAAAAAATTATAATACTTACATTGGGTATTTGGTATGGTATAAAAGCTCCAAATTTAAAGGGACCATATTTCTTCGCGTTTATATTTTCAACAACATGCTTGGGATTTAATTGTTGGAATAAACGCAAATAGCAATTCTTTTCTATATTATTTTCGTCTGCAAAACTTAGAGCTTCGAAATGACCTCCAATAACTGATGCAAATTGCCTGACAACACTCTTAAGACTCCACTGAAAGAAACATATATATTTTTTTAGGTTTGATTTTTGACAATCAATGTTCAATATCATTACTGCCATCATTGAGTAGATATCCCGTCCCACCCGTATGCAATTCCTTCTCTCCCTCTCCTTCTATTACCCTTCTGTGTATATATATATATACTAACTTAATATGTTTAGGAACTTACTAATCGCAATGGTGTATTGTCACTTTGTTCTATTTTAGACATATGGTGGTGGTTGAAATCAACTTCAAATCTTTGCAGTTGATCTTAATTTACATGACACTGGCAGAATTGTGGAATTTTCCACAGGGGCCAAAGGTAAATTAAAAAAGAGTGGGTAATATTACAAATCTCTTGTGATGATTTCAATATTATATGCATTGTGGCTCCCTTGTTAGACCTATCCATGAATCTTTTGTGGCTTCGCAAAATTCATGCTTTTCTTATGCATAATAACTATATTATGCAAAACACTACTAACATTACAAACTATAGTTAAATAACACAAGAATATAAATAAAATATAAAATCCACTACGGGACAGGCATTTTTAACTGCTCTATATATTACCAGAACATAAATTTAAGTATATATAAATTTCTTCTGTATGTGTGTATGTCACTGAACTCCTCCAGAACGGATGGACGATTTTTGATGAAATTTTGTGTGCATGTTCCAGTGGAACCGAGAATGGTTTAGATTCACAATTACACCCGGTAGGTGGCGTTGCGGTTGAATTTTAGATTTATTTTTTTATATAAGGCAGTACAACGTCCGCCCGGCCCGCTAGTTTAAGTATAAATATGTATTATATCGCACTCCCAGTGCGAACTGTCACTTATGCAAGAAATGCAAAAATAAATATGTAATAACTGTCCTTAAGCAGCCCTTTACTTGGAGTGATAATGGTAGGACTACCTCTTTTAATTTTAACCCTTTTTTAATGTGGAAGGAATATCCTCATGGACTGTCAGGCCCAGAGGGAGCTGAGCTGAATCGAACGCCCACTGCATATTGGGATGCAGTGGTGACGGTGCCTTTCGGCCGGCCAAACCGTACGCCTCAGTATGGATGGTGTCACGGGGTGCGTGAACAGGTTCCGCAACATCCTCCGGCGGCAAGCGTTTGCACGCAGTTGCAAGACTACCTCCCAGCTTGCCAATCCCGTGCAGGTCAGGGCTCCCGCCCCTTCCATTGATTTTTTAACAAGGTTTACTGCTCATCCACCTCGGCTCCCATAAAGGCTTTAACCTACTCTAACATGGATATGTTCGTGTACATAAAGTTGTCATTAGTCCTATATAGGATTGTTATTTCTTTGCTACATTTCCATTTTTGCAACTTTATTTTGTATTCTATTTGTACCACACTACTGACACTAGAATTTTTAAGTACAAAAGTTTCTTATGATTATTTTTTAGAAAATTGTCGTGTTTTATTTCTAACAGAGTGCATTATTGTGATTTAAATTTTTCTTTAGTGCCAAGTCAGTTCTGAGAGGGGGTTGGAAGGTTTAAAATAATTTGACAGTATCTTTTTGATGTGATATGTCTTAAAAATCGATGAACGCGGGCTGCACGCACGAAGAAGTGTCACGTTCCGCCTGAGGCGAGCTTGCAAGCGAGAGCGCGGAAGAAGCGATAGAGAGGTGCGATCGGCCTAAGCGTTCTATCTCTCTTCCACTCCATCGGCCGATGCGTCGGAGTCGTTGTGACGTAAAATTATCGTCGGTAAACTTACTTTACAGACAATTTTTTAACCCAATTTTTTACAATGTTAAGGAGGTTATTATTCTTTCAAAAGTAAGTTAAAAGTTAGCGTTGTAGTATAAGCTATTATTTCTTTATTATTTGCTTGTCTAAATCTTGAAATATCATATTTTTTTACAATGCCAAAGTTGTAAATGCTTCTTCTGACAAATTGCATTTTTGTATAAGTGACTGTGTCGCACCAGGTGTGAGATATGTGTAACATCGACAAAACTTAAGGATAAATGAATGCTAAGTTTTGATTTCTACACTAATATTTTAACTTTGTTTAACAAAGTTACCAAACAATGTCCCATCATTAATAAAGACCCAAAGCATATTGTTACCAATTTGCGGAACTGTAAGATTAGGCTCCATGTCAAGCTGGATTTGGTGTCAAAAGACTATTATAGAGTGGGAATAGTCTAAAGTTGGCTAGTTTTCTGTTACATAAAAATGGCAATATAACAAACAAAGCATACTTTTGAAGAACTTAGTTTTTAACCGGAACGAAAAATTGTAAGGCTAAAAGAGCCCATCAGACTAAACTAAAAAAAGCTTTTTTTTAATCGTGCCGTGTCCCAGTAAATTACTAACAAATAAGTTACACAGTACATCCCAACTCAAAACACACAAATCACTGTAGAATGTGAGATTTGAATACCAAACATTCAGCATGAATTTCTAGTAAAACTTCTAGTTTGTCAGCCACGTATTGCTCTGATACGACAGGGCATAACTTTCTTAACATGTTGCAATAGACCCTAAGTGTAAACAGGAAATCATGCTACACATAAAATTACATCATATGTACAGAATTTCTATTTTAGCAGTACAGTATGATGAAAGTGGATTCTGTTTTTTTTGTTGTTGTTATGAAGTTGCTACTTCATAATGTGATCCATCCGTCTACTATTGTCTCTACAGCTATTATAGTATAAGCAACCTCTATGGGACTACAGGACACTTATGTCTTATTACTCCTGTAAACAGTGTTGTATTGCCTCATTTGTTACAATAAATTTGTTTTTGTAGGTGGTAGAGCCACACTGAAGCTATAACCAAGTATAATGTTGCAAGTGTCTATGGACAGTGGTGATCACTTAACATCAGGTGACCCAACCATCAAGACCTATTCTTCATTTTCATGATGCTTCTGCTGTCAATGATGGATAGGATTTTCCATTCTTATACAAGATATCACAAATCGAAAAATCTTATGTACTAATATAAAATCTTATAATATAAAATTTGCTTGAATATCTTATAATTACCTTAATTACACTTAGTAATTAGCCTTTCATTTATATATTTCAATTTCAAGAAAGAAGTATGTGTGCAATATATATTTTTTTGAGTTAGCATTAGAAATTTGCATCATGAATTTGGGGTAGTTAAGGGTTGTTTTTTATAAGGGTTGATTACCCCTTTCACAAGACACCCCCCTCGCCCCGCAGAGACTAGTAGTTATTTGTTTTTTTTTGTGTTTGAAATTATGTGTAATGGTATGTGATTTATCCTTCAGATGTGCATTTTTAAGGTTTATAATACTACAATTTTGTTGTTTTGTACATATTTATTGTTGTTTTATAATTGTTCACAGTTATTTTAATAAAAAAGACAAAAAATCAAATATAAATTCTTTGTATGACAAAGGAATGATTTCCGTGATCTTATATTTTTTATTTTATTTGTATTATGTTTAATACACCACCCTAATATACTTGTAAAATATCTTATGGAACCTACAATGCAGCGAAGGCTTAAACGAAAAACACACACAATCTACTATAGAGTAATAACAGAGAAGCGAACATGTTAGTGGACATGTATCGCACAAGCCTTATTTACAAATGTGAACCTATTGCTGAATGTCACGAGATAGATAGCAATAATAAAAAAAAAAAATATTTAATCCAAAACTCAACTGTCTCAAACATAGAATAAATATATAATATAAATTATTTGTATGATCACAATGCCTTTGCACATACAACACAGGCGTGCAAGCAAGCAAACTAGTCACAGCAAATCCGACTGATTCATATTAGGTTAATAGAGGAGTAGGGTTGCAACAAAGCGTTCCGTGTTCAGCTTCGCTCCCACCCTAGTCCTCTATGTAGGTTAGTATTGCGAACACATATGAAATTCCTTGTTGTCTTAGAATAAACATTTTTTTAACCACAATGAGCTTAAATGTAAAATATTTGGGTGACAACTCATTTTCACAGAAGTTTATATAATTTTTTTTTTGTTCTCAGTATTTATGCTTTACCATCAATAATCTTATTTGTTAATGCGTAGATATCCATGGATTCATAAAAGTTATTATATTTTTAGTTGGAAACTCATCTATTTTTTATGCAAAGTTGCTATGATTTTTAGTACTGCTACAAGATTTTTACATACTTATAAATTTATTTTTTCCCACAAAATTTACATTTTTCAGCAATCATTTCTTGCTCTACTTGTATATATCCCCCTAACCCTTATTTCAGGATGCGTATTTCTAATGCAGCCCCGTGTTTATTATCAGATATTTTGTTCATTCGGTTTCGGTAATAGCCAAAGCTTGCCAGTCGACTTTTACACGTGAATGGACCAGTATAATGAGGCTAACGCTTATATTATCGTTATTTATTCGTGCTACACTTCGATAATACATTTTGCCATCACAGAACCAGACAAATATGTCCCAATAATAAACCAAAACCGTCTGAAACTACAAAACATCAAAAATTTGTAGATAATAAAAGAATTTCTGAATTAGGACGCTTGCATACAAATAAAATCAATTTACCTTAGCAGGTATACCGGTAATAACTATATATGACATTGTAGTTCAGGATATAAAAATGGAATTATACTGATCTTTTGTTTACAGGCGTAGTCTCATCAAAATATTTTTTATTACCAAAATAAGCAATTATGCACGGAAACCGTAAACGCACAAATTACTAAATAACATAGACTATAGTATATTATACTCAAATATTAATTATACCACAGACTAAAAAGAGGACGGGGGACACTGCGTTAGGGGTGACAATCGAGATCATTAAGCCTGTAGCTACCGAGAGTGTCACCCTCTTTGGCAGGCTGGATGAAACTTTTGTAAATATTGTAAATAGAATGTCGTTCACACAATTGAACAAATAAATAAAATATCGCGTGTCTCTATAAATACCTTATATGGTCATATTAATAAACAGTCTATTTTACGCTCTCGGAGTATTATTATTACGCTGTCCGTCAGTCTAGAATCTTATAGTAGTGAGCCCGAAGCTCCTACAAACCGAAAAATCAATTTTCAGGCATAGAACACAGTTATAATCAAAGTTTGATGATTGACAAAGATGCCACGGAAAAAAGAGAAGAGTGGAAGTGTTAAGTAGGAATGGTGCGTCACTCATCCATTTGGGTAACTAACCCAATGTGCATTCAGTTCGTACTTAATCGTGTTTTACCATCACGGTAGAGCGGTTACATGTACTCATTTCTTGTAATTCATATAAATCGTAGTATAATGGTTTATTGTGCAGTTCTGGAATGTAAAACTGATAGTAAGAGTAAAAATCTACTAAAGCGGGCCAGGGCTGTAGCTCGAGTCGAATTTGAGGTAAGGTAGCATTGGTTACAGGTAAGGCGGAAGTGAAAAATTTATCATAATTGGTCTGCCTTCAAATGTCACAAGCTGTGGTTTATTCGGAAAAGTTTAGATACCTATTGCTACAATTTTTTATCTCAAAATATGAACAAAAAATTTAATTATAATAATTTATCTTAGTCTTTGGTATTTTTAAGGTTTATATTTTATTTTGCCCCACAATGCCCCCCCCTTTCTAGCTATGGCCGTGAAGGGAGGCGTCATTTCTTACTTTTTAATAGCAAGTATGTTACAATAGCATGACGTTTTATGTTTGGACAAAAAATATACATTCCCTGACCATTATAAAATGTTGTAAATGGGAACCTCCTATAATTTCTCTATGAAAGGGTATTAAAACTGTCAAAACATCTTCAGAAATATTAAGGAAAAATTCGATATGTATATTTTTGAAATGAAAACTTTTTCATACTTCTTTTTTATTCTTAAGGCGGTATTTTTGGCAGAAGGTAAATTTATAATTACGCGTCACGACATGTTATTAAGTGAGACTGACTGTATTGCGTTTGCAGACCAGCGACACGTAGTATAGGTTCCTGCATACATAATATATTGATATTTTGTAATGAAATTGTGCAGCCCATTATACGTGTGATTAAAACATAAGCTGTATAAAAATGTATGTAGGTGGTAGAGCTACGCTGAAGCTATTAATGTTTTCAGCATGAATGGGTCGGCTCGCCCGGGGTAGTACCACCATATCACAGAAAACCGACGTGAAGTAACAGTGCTTGCATTGTTGCGTTTCGTTCGGTCAGTGAGACTACCGGAGGTCCCACCTCCCCTCCCTTCCTTCTTCCCTAACTCCCCCTTTCCCCAAGACAGGTTGGCAACGCACTTGCGACTCCCCTGGTGTTGCAAGTGTCTATGGACGGTGATGATCACTTAACATCGGGTGACCGACCTGTCCATTTGCCTCCTAGAATAAAAAAAAATGTATTTAATTATTGTTTGGAGTGCCAATAAATGTAAAAACAAAAGTAATGATAATAATTTCAATACACAAATAGTGAAATGTAAATAATTCAGATTATGATTATTTTTAAAATTCGAAAGTGAACGTAGTTACTCCATTATTTTGAGTTTTCACTTTTCTAGGCAATCCTTCTGGTTGCCTCAACATTTTGATTTATTATAAACCGATTTTGATGACAATAAACATGTGTGTGTACTTATGTACACGCGTCAGAAGTTATACTTCTTTGGCGTAACAAATTAAAAATCAAAAAAGGTATGGATAAAATGTGTGAAAAATAACATGTTTATAAAAGGTCATCATCATCATTACCCTTATCCCACCTTAAAGTAAGGTCGGCACAACATGTTTTCTTTTTTCACTCTCTCCTGTCAAATGTCATCTCAGTATTCACACCTTTCCGCACATATCATTTTTCACGCAGTCCATCCATACCTTTTTCGGTCTTCCTCTACTCGTATATCCGTCCACAAAAATACACAAACATATGTTTATAAAAGGGTGTGTCCTTCGTCGTCGCGACGCAAGACCAGCCTGCCTACGGAACGGAAGGGGCACACCGCGGAGTACGTCCAACCGATCAAAGGACACGGGGGTAGAGCGGGGTGCATCTACCACGCTGTCCTCCAACGCACGCCTGGCCTCATACCGGCCATTTACAGTATCACCGAGCTCCTGACGATGACCGCAGTTACTATTGAAGCATGGCGAGGAAAGCGTCGGCCGGCGCAATGCCACCGATGCCAGCAGTTCCGGCACGCGTCGCAGAACTGCCATCGCCCGATTGCCTGTGTACGGTGCGGGGGGTCCCACCCCGCCTACCCTTGCGAACGCCCGAGGGACGAGCCTGCCACCTGCGCAAACTGCGGGGGCGCTCACCCCGCGAACAACACGACACTCTGCCCCGTATTTAAACGGGAGACCCGAAACCGCCGAGCAGGGACTGTCGCCCGGACCGGTGGATCCAGGCACACGGCGGACCCGCCCTCGGCCCCAGCGATGGTCGAGGAGTCGGCCGCGGGTAGCCTTATGGCACCCGCGAACCACGCACCTCTACGCGGAGCGGCTGTTAAACAGCCACGACAAAAGAAGCCTCCGAAAATCCCGGAAACAAAGGAGAATGCCGAAAGCATCAACAAAAAGGATAAGTGGATCGCTATGATTAAACTAGCTGCCAGTGATAGAGGAGAACTCCCAGATACATAGGACCAGAAGACATGCATAGCGTACCTGGATAAAATCTTTAACTAGGTACGCTATGCCGCAGCCCGACCACGCAAGTGGTCTGTTATCCACCACCAGACAACCGATAACACAGGCGCGACTACTCTGCCGCTCCGTAGAGCGGGACAAGAGTGAGTCGCGCATCGATGTCCCACAGTCGCAGAAAGCGACAAATGACACGTCCTTTGTAAAGGACGGCGTGTAGAAGCCACCTAAAGAGGATTCGTCCTGGTATGATCTCCCAACGCGCCCCTGGCGGGGCGCGCGAGACGATTGCGTCGTCGTCATGACATCTGACAGAAGAGAGTGGAAAAGGAAAACATTTTGTATCGACTCTACCTAGGTGGGATAAGGGTAAGAAGATGATGATGTAATAAATAATAAAAAAAAGCGAGTGCCGAAATTCAAAATTTAAAATAAACTATCGATAAAAACTTGTAGTATTAATATCGATATTTTATCAACAGTCCTAGTAGGTACCAAAGAGTATAATAAGTATATAGGTACCTACAAATACATGATAGAAACAAAGTATTTATTGTCGAATATTTTCTACTATAGTTATTATTATCTATGTCGAATATTTCCAAACATTGTTATTGATATTGGTGTTGAAAACTTTTATATTATGTATTATTTTAATATATGCAATTAATTGTGCAATGAATATTATGTGGAAAATTGATAGAAGGATTGGTTAGTACTGTAACAAATTATTATTAAAATATTTGATAAAGGGGTTAAGTCCTGAATTAGGTTATCCTAAACATAGTAATTATGCCAAAGTCCTTTTGTTTCAATTGAAATAATAACATAAAAAATGTTCAATGTAAACAAGTTGTGAGAAATAGGTTAGTATGAGTCAGTAGTACAGAAGTTTGTCGAAAGTATCTGTCTAATAAATATTTGATAACTATTAGCAAATATAATAAGGCACTTTAATTATTAAAAAATTGCATTAAAGACGAATAAATGATTAATTTAATACTATTTTTTTTAAAAACTAAATATATATGTTTCTCTCACATGCATTTTTTTAAATAAATTGGTTTATTACTCTGTAACAAATCCTTCTGGCTGGGACTTATTCTGCTACTGTGGTAAAACATATTTCTAGTTGTTTGATCAGATATTTATATTGAAAATTCTATAATTGATTTCGCAAAATTATTGGCAGAAGTTGTAAGAAATAAAATACATGTTTTCTTATATTATTTTAAAAGGATGATTTATAAACTTATATTATTTAATTTCACTATTACAACTTTACAAAATTGTATTTTCAAGTAATAAGTGTTTCTACTATATTTGTTTAGATCCTTGATTCTATATGAAACATTCAAGATGTCTTCAGACAGTAGTAAATGTAACCGACAGGACGAAGATGACGTAGATTTCTCTGATAATGGTACAAATCAAAATAAAATTGATGAGATCAAACAAAGAAGGAAACAAGAACTAAATAAAATGAGATGTAAGCGATATAGAGAAAGGAAAAAGGAAATAGTTAATTCACAAGTTTATAAAGGACCAATATGCATCGTCAAGGAGGAGGAATTAATCAAACGTCGTAGGGAATATAATAAACAGAAAAGTAAACGGTACAGAGATAGAAGAAGATTAAAAATGTTGTCAGACGGTGTTAAAAGGAAAGGACGGGAGGAAGGCACGAGTCAAAATAAAATTAATTGTCAGCAATATACAGAAGACAATATCGAAATGTTTCCTTCACAAGTTTATAAAGTACCAATACACATTATTAAAGAGGAGGTCGAATGTCATAGTGATAAAATCAGACAAAGTAGCCACCTGTACAGAGATAGCCAAAAATTGAGGATGTATTTAGATGCTGGTCTAAAAAAAGGACAAGATGGTGATGAAAGAGGGGATTTCTTTCATGATGGCGCAAGTCGAAATGAAATTGTTGAAATTAAAATAGAGAAGGGAAGCCCAAAATAAAATAAATGTGATGAAAACCATGGAATAGTTCACAAATTTATAAAAAACCATCAAGCATTGTTGAGAAGGAGGAAGTAATCTAAGTCGTAAAAAATATTTTAAACAGAAAACTTAGCTTTACAGAAATAAAAGAAAATTGAAGATGTCTTCAGATGGTAGTAAAAGAAATCAACAGGATTATTTGAATTTATAGATTAAGAAATTTAAATAATTCAGACTATGGGTACTTGTTTTTTTGCGGCAATTAACTTATTGAAATCTTAGCAATGTACCAGCTTAATAAAAATGTTAAAATAATAAAATATTTACTTTGTCAATAAACAATAAGTCATGATTATATTATTTTTACAATATTACTAAAAAATATATGGGATGTTCTAAACCAAAGCAGATGATTTCGTAATATTTTATTTCCTCAAATTTTGATTTGTCTTCACCCAAAATTGACCTGATGAAATTTGAGATTTTTTAACTACTTGTTCAAAAGATAACATCCAAGGTAAAAAATTATCTTTCATTGCTGTAACACACTCTAATAGTGCATAACAGTCTTCTTCAGCTCTGTGAGCATCTACAAAATCTTTATTTAATATTTTTTATATCAATATCAATCAAAATCAAAATATCCTTATTCAATTTAGGCCCTGAGAAGGTGCTTATGAACATCAAAGCTACCACCAGGTCAGAAAACAGCCCAGTAATCGAGAAGAACCGGCAAGAAACTCTATCTGGTTTATCTTTTCATGTCATATATTTTTAGAGGAATATAAATATTTACATTCATTATTAGTGGATGCACAGAGAAGGGATGATTCCAGACGTTACAATTGTTCACATATTGATTCACCATATAACAGCCTTTAAATATTGATACCCGCTTGACATGGTTCTTGAACTCACTATCAGGCAAATCGGTAATGTGTTTTGGGATTTTGTTATAAAACCTAACACTTCTTCTTCTTCCTAGCGTTTTCCCGGCCCGGTACCAGGGTCTGCTTTCTTACTAAACTTTTTTTTTTTTTTTTTCTGCTCCTCTATAGGTAGGAGCCCGGCGGTCACCTTCCGCCGGGCGGACCGTGGGGGCGGCTCTACAAGGTTGATTAGCTTGTTCGATCCCTTGCCGCCCCCACAAAACGGTCTGTCGGTACACCGTGGGGTTTTAGTCTGTGCGAGTCGGACATAACCCACCCTCTCCCCCGGGGGGGTGGCGTATCCATAAGGGATTTCCCCACGTTAAAAAAAAAAAAAAAAAGGCAAGGTTTGTAAGAATGAAAATGTTTGGGACCTGTGCAATGAGGAGATGGGCCCCCCGGCCCATCCCCTCAGGTCCGGCTACGGTGGCAGGAGGAGTTGGGCGAAGCGCCTTCTCCTCCTGCCTGTCCTCCTTTGGCGGAGACGGCCGCTTTCAGGGTCTGCCTCGCGGGCCCTCTCCGCCACCTCCTTCTGCGAGACGACCTCCTCGCAGAAGGAGGCCATCGCTCGCCACGCCTGTTCGCTGCCGAGCGTGGTTTCGGCTATGCCGGATAAGTCCGTTCCCACGGCCGCCGCCAGAATGCGGCGCTGCTCCCCCCACGCAGCACACTCAGACAGCGTGTGCTGCGCGGTATCTTCGTCAACGCCGCACTCGTGGCAGGCGGCCGTCGGCTCCCTGCGTGCGATCCGGTGCAGGTACCACCCGAAACAACCGTGTCCGGTGAGTACCAGCACCAGTCGGAACGTCAGGGAGCCCCACTCCCTTGCTATACACTCCCGCAGGACCGGGCGGACGGCGTCCACAGTGAACCGCCCGAACCGCTCGTCCGCCAGGTCCTGCTGCCACCTTACGACGGCGTCCTCTCTTTGACGCCGTCTCTCCGCCTCTATCTCCCTGGGAGCCGGGGGCTCCCCCCTTCGTTTCCTCGCCGCCGTGAACTCGTACACGGCGGCGAGAACTCCTGCCTCCAGCTCCCAGGGCAGGGAGCCGGCGAGCGTGAAGGCCACCGCCGAGGACACTGTCCGGTACGCCCGGATTATTGTATTCGAGCTACGTTGTTGCCCAGTGACCCATCGCTACTAGTAGTTAGAGCTTTTATTATTATTTATTAGCTCCCTTTGATCCGGACTCGGGATAGTTCATTAAGGCGCGCCCCCCTGCCCCTCTGGCAGGGAGGTTTTTCATGTCTTCCTCCGACCCACTCCCCTCCTCAGGCCCCGGTATGGCCTCCGATCGAGAAGTCGGCCTCTTAGAGACCGAACTTATTAGCCTCCGCGGTTTTATATCCAGCATCTGTCCCCGTCTCGTAGACGATTACGATGCGTTCGCTGCGAAGCGTCGCATCGAGTTCCCTCACTCTTCCAAGCCCGCTCCCTCGATCTATGCCAAGATCGAGGCTAGCAACAATTTTCCCATCCCACCCGTTCACGATAGTGACGATAGCGATAGCGATTCCGATTCTGGCTCCGATATGGAGCAAGACCCTCCTGCTCA
>MU158753.1:1217498-1239671 GCA_015888305.1 Antheraea pernyi | reverse complement strand
ATGTGCCCCTCCTCGTCCAGTAGAGGGGACGGGTGTTACCGCTGCGGCACGGCGGGCCACAAAACGGCCGAGTGTAAATCGGAGGTGGCCCGCTGCGCCGTGTGTGCCGACGCCGGGAGGCCCTCAGGGCACGTGATGGGGGGCCGAAATTGCAGGCCCCCCACCACCAAGGGTAGGGACCTCCCGGTGGTGGGAGTAGTTCCCAAGGTGGTGGCCGCCAGGCGGGAGGAACTGGGCATGAGCTGGGCTGATCTTCCTGCCCCTGCTACCACAATTGGGACGGAGTGGACCAAAGTAGTGGGCAGGAAGAATAAGGCGGCCACTGCTTCGCAGCCCAAGGCCTCTGCGGCCGCCGCTGCGCTCCCGAAGGCAAAGTCGCAGGCGAAGCCACCAGGGCCGAAACTACCGTCTGTCCCCCAATCGGCTGCGGTGATTGTGACGCTGCAGGATGCCGCAGCCAACAGGGGGATAGGATACAGGGAGGTCCTGGTGAAGGCGCGCGAAGCCGTGGCCCTGCCGGACATGGGTGTTGAGGATATTCGGGTCCGGCAGACGGCCACGGGAGCTAGGAAAATCGAGCTCCCGGGCCAGAGTAAGGAGAAGGCCGCCGAACTGGCCCGGAAGCTCGAAAAGGCGCTGGCCGACATCGCCACGGTCGTCGTCCCGACAAAGAGGGCAGACATCCGGATCGTCGGGTTGGACGATTCGGTGTCCTCCCTCGAGATCGGGACAGTCGTGGCGGCGAAGGCCGGATGCAAGGTGGCCGACCTTAAGGTCGGCGAAATTAAAAGGAATTGGGGGGGCCTCGGAGCGGTCCACGTGACACTCCCCGCGACGGCAGCTCGGGAGCTTGTCCAGGTGGGCAAGCTCCTGATCGGGTGGAGCGTGGTGCGCGTCCGGCTGCTGGACGAGAAGCCCATGCGGTGTTATAAGTGCATGGGCTTGGGGCACACCCGCCCCTGAACCGATTTTAACGAAACTTGACACAGTAATAACTAATATTACAAGGTTATATTTGGGATACTTTTTATCCCATAAAACGCAAGGGGTTCTCCAGAATAACGAAAAAAAAGAAATTGGTTAATGTAACTAGACTATTTTGCGACACCTTAGTATAAGAGCCAGCAACGTTGGAAGAACGAGAATTTTAGAAAAGCTGGTTCTTTAATATGAAGATATATTATGCCCATCCAAAACAGGATTCAGGATATTCGATATTTATTTAGTGTTGAAAACTAATGGCAATTGAATTTCAATATTTCGCCGAAAGCACACGACATTTGGAGGGGGAATATCATCCCATCCGTCGTTGATTTTCCACAATATTTTTAGTATTATTATTATTTTAGTATATCGATGCTAACATTCTCGTCGTTGCGTATACCTTAACATCCCACAATTGGGCGATAGTTAATAAGATATACCGCCTAGTGAACTCGCGAGATTCTAAATTGAAACTAATTATAAACGCATCCAATACATCTCTAGGTAGCACACATATTCATATGTTTTATTTCATTTGGTTAATTTGATAAACTATTTATTTTCCGCTTTTTAGTGCCTTATGGGATTTTGATTGATATTGAAGTCGGTTAATACTTTTTTTTGAAAATTTACTTTATTTTTCCATTTTTAGTGTACATAAATATATTTTACTAGCAGTGCCCGCGAACTCCGTTCCGCCTTAAGTATATTAAAATATGCGCATTTTTGCGGTATGGTATGCGATATGGTTTCAATTGGTTGTACAATAAGTAACGTTTGGTACGAACGCAACCTTTTCAGTAATCCGCGATAGTTTCTACCACCAACTCGGCTACCATCGCTTCACACATTATACACCTTAAGTAATGTAATTACAATGCTTGCGTCATGTTGCAACACAGCAACGAACATAAGCACAATAGGCTCCTAAGAATTGAAGAGTTTTTTTTATAATATTGGTGGCAAACGAACATACGGGTCACCTGATGGTAAGTGATCACGGCCGCCCATGGACAATTGCGACACGAGAGGAAACACAGATGCGTTACCGGCCCTTAAGAAAGGAGTAGGCTCGTTTCTTGAAAGTTTACTTACTTTGTCACGGGTCCCATAAACAGAACCTAACCAAACTCTCATCAAACTACCCTTGAAGTACATCCTTTCCAATAAAAAATAAATCATCGAAATCGGTTGGCGTGATATTGAGTTATTCGTCTATTTGTCGTGTACATACTTAATGCAAATTTAAAACTTATACGGTTTTGTACTGGATGTCGTTGTCGGAACTGGACCAAATTGAAATGGGACCACATGGGAAGCACCAGCTTTCAAATAAAAAAAGAATAATCAAAATCGGTTCACCCAGTCCAAAGTTATGAGGTAACAAACATAAAAAAAAAAACTCGAATTGATAACCTCCTCCTTTTTTTGAAGTCGGTTAAAAAAAACGATAAACGTAGACATATGACTTGGGACTGACGCCATTTTGAATAAATGAGTCTATAACAGGCGCTTCCACAATTACGGCTATCTTTACCATACAGCCAGTGTTGTGCTAAGCTATAGCTTAAGTTATTCTATATATATAGGTTTTGGTAGGTGGTAGAGCCACGCTGAAGCTATTACTGGTTTCAGGATGAATGAGTCGGCTCTCCCGGGGTAGTATCACCTTCTCACAGAAAACCGACGTGAAGTAACAATGCTTGCATTGCTGCGTTTCGTTCAGTCCGTTGAGTTGAGTTTCGACTCCGCTGGTGTTGCAAGTGTCTGTGGACGGTGGTGATCACTTAACATCAGGTATCCCATCTGTCCGTTTGCCTCCTATGACATAAAAAATACATATTATTTTTAATTCACCCTCTTTTATGTCGAAATAAAATAATATTAAAAAAAAGTGTGTGTGTACTTATGTACACACGTTAGAAGTTATACTTCTTTGACGTATCAAAATAAAAATCTTTTCAAAAATGTTATCTTTCGCCTTTATTCTACGTTTGTAGAAAAAACGACACTGAAAAAAGAAAAAAGGTATATAATACATTGAAAGTTTTAATACAAATAAATTAAAACAACAAATACAAAGAAACAAAATTTTGACTATAACTAACTTCAGGGTGTCGGTTTTTCGATGTATATTTTGTAAATGATCTCAAGAATCTTGTAATAACATTACCTGCTCGACAATAGCAGTAATAATCTACTAGAAGATTGGTTGCCAAAAATAAAATAAAATAAGATTCATTTTAGAATCGGGACTCATCAAGTAGAATAAAAAAACATTCGACTGGAATTTTTTTATTTATCTATACTTATCTTTACGACATTCACTCGATTAAGGCGCTTTCGGTTTTGTTTCAAAAACAAAAATGAACACGGGTTTAACACAACTTTTGCTAAACAGAGTCTAAAATTATAAACCTAGTTGAACACATGTTTAAAATACGTTATTACAAAAGCGTGTCCACGCGGTATCTAACTAAATATGTGGAAGAACATAAAGATATATAAAAAACTGGCTTATTGAAATTCGCAGTCGAAACCGTTGCCTAGCTCGTAGACAAATAGTCACAAGCAAGTGACAGTTGACGCATCTTTCTCATATCTTTTTAATATTTATAATACAATACAATTGATGCAATGGAGTGTGAAAAAGTTTTAATACAAGTAGAAAATTGTTATGATGTCATTCAGTGTTTAATTTATCATTACATATTTTTTTATGAATATATTTTATCGTTTTAACTACAATGTAAGTCTATCAACTTGATATTTTATAATGTAAACTGTACTGATTGTATCTAGTAAACACCTACATAAAAGGGAAAGGAACTTAGTTCCAACTGGAGGTCCATAGACCTCTCAAGCTTTTTTTACATTACCGCCAATATACGTAGGTTAGTTTTTATTTTAATTGAACCCGATAGATGATGTTACGAACGGGTTGTAGGCTTATTTAAAAAAAAATCTCACATACCATCTGGGTATATGTTTGAGGGAGTGGGTCCCTTGATAGTTTAGATTTACAATAGGAAACGGTAGGTGTGGCTGAATCGGGTTTTACCGGATGCAGACGAAGTTGCACGGCTCAGCTAGTATATACTAAGAACAAAAACGGCCCTAAAATAGAATCCTGTGGGACGCCAATTCGAGTCAGTGATCCAGCTGACGTAACCCCGTCTACAATAACTTTGTGACAACGATCTTCTAAATAGGAGACTAGAAGGTTGAGAGAAGCTCCACTAACACTATAGTGTTTTAATTATTAATGCATGGAATATAGTTCTTATCTCTGGTTAAAGATTCCGCACAATACCTCCTTGATGTCCTAGACAGGTTTCAGCGACAGGCTGTCCATATTGTTAATGACGCAGACATGACTAACACAAGGCTGCAATTGAAATTTGTATCTTGAGATAAGGGTCGAGGGGTTGGAGTGGGGTGACTAAATACTAAAAATAATAATTAGGAAAATAGTAACCCATGTGAAATAACTATGATATTTTTATAAAAAATATTACAATATTTTCCTATTATTAACATTCTACTTTTTGTTATATTAGATCCCATAGTGCCGAATGAAATTAGAATTTCTCAAGGTCAACGACAGTATAACTAAATCTAAATATACGTAATAGACAGAAACAATGAATTTGCGCTAAATTGTTTACCCCTTAGTGCCAGATCAATATTACATTGATTTGTCAGTGCAGAAATAATATGCACGCTTAGAGTCTATCCTAAAATTATTAAAATATGACTAGGGACCATTTATGATTTCTACCCGTCAAGGAGTTCCATAACAGTTCCTGACGTCCACTTACAATTAAAACGTAGAAAAGAACCTAATAACTTTGGGGAAACAACATAATAAGCATTCAAACTTAGAATTTTTGTTTTAACATAATTACATTGCCTCTTACTACTAGAAATAAAAACACTATAAAAATTGATTAGTTTTTTGATTTTCGATTGATCAAAATGTTATGTAAAGTGTATACCAGTGTACGTATTCAGCGATTACAGCGATGTATTTTTCTGTAAAAATCGAGTGCAGAGCGACGTAGACTTCCACACGCAACGGCGCCTCAGCGTGGAGTTCCTATAATACTTAATATACTTTTTGGCGTGGACTAAATTGTTGTTCCACACTGTTGTCTAAATCGAATCTAAATGAAGAACTAAATTGGACTTTATACCACACGAGTTAAGATCTACGTAATTTAGATAAAGTGGTGAAATTTTGTTTATAAATTCAATTTTTTTCTTTCTCAGATATGGTAAAGATATCTTGGAAATTAGTCTCTATTTTAAGCATGATTATTTATGTAGCATAAGCAGATATTTTTTATTTATTAAGGAAAATGTAAATTTACTGAGATGAGGCTGCGTTGCGCGAGGAGACTACGGAGGATTGTTTATTTTTTGTTTATGGAAACCTATTAAGTAAAAAAAAAAACCTTGGTTCAATTTATCTATAGTTAACCATTATGTTTACCAAAGTTTTGTTGTAATTCGTACTGAAAAACCGTGAAAACGGACCTTTTTTAAGAGCGCGTTATTAAGGTCATAGTGGTTAAAAAAAAAATCTGAGACAAACATGCACCTCCCACAAGGAATTTGACAAGTATTTGCAATATTAACCGACTTAGAGGACTGAGGCGGGAGCGAAACGTAGCTTCGCTCCAGCCCTGGGGCCCTATTAGCTTCACGTGACTCAGTCTAATTCGCTCGCTCGCCTGTCTTATATGAGGAGATGTTTGTGATCATACAAATAATTTATATTTGATTATTCGTTTTCTTTTTAACATAGGACTAGAGCTAGAAAATACCAAGAATCTCTTCGCTTCAGCCGTAGTCTTTTTTTTATTAACGTGTGGAAACCCATTATGGATACCCACCCTCCCGGGAGAGAGAATGGGTAATATCCGACCCGCACGGACTAAAATCTCACTATGTACCGACCGTTTGTCGAGGCGGTAAGGACTGGTACTACGCAACTCACCTTGGAGAGCCGCCCCACAGTCCACCCAGCTGAAAGTGACTGCGGTGCTCCGTCCTAATAGGAAGATAGACTGGGTACTAAAGATCTAACTGGTGTTGATTAGGAGTTTTTTTTATCAGAAATATAAAATTCAAGGGCAATTATGACCTCATTGGGTCATTTGTGTGCGTAATCCTCAGTGAACAAGAAAATGGCTGCAGTATTCTGGCACAAATTATGAACTCCAAAATTATGAAGCCATAACTGTCTTCGTATAAAATCATGGACCTACCATTATTGCTAGCTCGAAACCGCAAATAATGGATTTAGTGATTTCTTGAATTGGCCACCCATTTACTAATTGGTAACACTATCGACTAGCGGACGTATTACATTATCACGTAGTAGGTATAGGGAAGCAACAATGTGCATATAAACATCGATGTTCTCGAAATTGTTATTTATGTTCGTATATTGATGCTTAAGCGAGGTTATAGAAATAAAAAACAAAGATAAATAGGATAAAAATATATATTGAAAACAAAGTCGATAGATTCACAACCCTGATTCTTATTCCAGGACTCAATAATACTATATTGTTAGCAGATGACTGTATTAGTACTGTCTGTACTATTGACCTGACACGCCATTAGGCAAACTTAACGGCTGATCGTACATTAGTTGAATGCTATAAAAGGCGAGTCGGTCGAGTCATTAAAAAAGTAGTCCGGTGAAGCTGTAAAGACCTTGCCAGGTCAATAGCGTAGTCAGTTCGAGCAAAAGTCATTAAAAAACATTCTTGTTCGTACGTGTCTCTGGAAGGTTGTATTGCGTGATTGTTGTTGTATTGTGTGAGTGCTTTTCAATTTACATTGTTATTTCTATTTCTCTTTGTTTTTATGATTTATTGTGTTACTTGAGTTATTTAATTGTTGATGTGAGTTTTCATGTAGAGTACATATGCAGTTGTGTTATTTTTTATGTAAATACGTTTCTGGTATCACATATCAGAAGTGGTATTAATTTTTGATTCGGTTTAATTCTAATATTCTAATAATATGTATTAGAGCGTTTCAAAAATTATCTTTTTTCGGTACCAGGCTTAAAATTTTTGTTTAGATGCCAAAGTAGGCCTCTGAAAATATAAGCCATTAATATTAAGGTTGTCCGCATCAAACTTTTCGATTTCCCATAAGAATTACACAGGACAAAATGTTTTATTTTTTCTGACTTTTGAAACTAATGTTATCTTTATTTGAATGAAACATATAACAATGAGATTTACACCTTTTTATTTAGATAAAACACTAACATTATACATTTGGAATTTATAAATTATACGACGCTAACACTTCACCCATTACATATTACTTCAGTGCTTCCAACTCCATCTTAGTGTTGCCATCATTTTTATTTCAACTTATCTAGCAACTAATTAACCATAAATTTCTCTGAAATTTGTATTATATTTTGAATTGAACGCTCTACAAAAAAGTTCTCATATAATTCTTCGAAAAATCAACTCATTCAAAAATTACTGGAGGTCCAAGTTAAATTAATTATCAATTTAACCGTTTTCTTTATAATACTTTGAAATTTACTAGTTTCAAGGCTTTAAAACGAACTGAAAGTTTATTTAAATTGTTTTTAATTTATTTATTGAATTTCTAATTATTTAATTTTAATTCTTGAATCTAACAAATATTGTAACATTAGGACCCTATGTCATTTTCCAAAGAACTTCAAAAACTCCGCTCAAAATAATCTCTATTATATAATGGCAACATGGATAAATTTGACCTCGAATAACTTTTGAAAGAGTTGATTCTTCAAAAAATGATATTAGAACATTTTTGTAGAGCGTTTAATTCTCTACAAAAATAATCGATGGAAATTGCAGAGTTATTTATGGTTCATTAGCTACAAAATTCAGAAAAAAATAAAACATATTTTCCTGTGTAGTTCTTATGGGAAATCGAAAAGTGCGATTCGGACAACCTAAATATTAATATTAAGGGCTCATATTTTCAGAGGCCTATTTTGGCATTTAAACGAAACTTTTGAGTCAGATACCGTAAAATTTTTTTTTAATTATTTTATATTTGCCATACCTTTAGAATGCCTAGTAAACATTGCCTTTCTTGGCAAATCATAGCGTGGTTATAAAATCAACTGCAAGTAATAGAATAGATGTGTACATCACAAAACATCGTTCATACAGAGCGATATATCGTGATGTTACGAATTTTAAAAACAATGTTTATTAACATTAATTCGATGTTTTTAAACATCGATGTATAGTGCATCACTAAGTAGGTATCCTCTTAGTACCAATCTAGAAATAGTGTTATTACTTGTCTGTGGCCTCCTCTGGCAATAAAATTTTGCTGTCTGTGAGTTTTGGTGAAGGAAAACTTCGTAAGGAAACCTGTACCTGAGTAATCTTCTTGTAGTAGTACTGTACGTGAGAAAACACAGGACTGGAAATCGCGAATGCGTCGTGGGCTGGCGTGATGATTATGCCTTAGCTTTGGGAAGAGGCCTACAGCCATGCAGTGGGTCTCTTACAGGCTGGTGATGAAGTTTTGTTGACCAGTTGAGAAGTTTATTTTGTGTACTATAGGTACTTTGCAATGTTTTATTTGTGTTTTCGATAATTATTCTTTGAATTGATTAACAAATAATTTTTAAAACAAATATGTATTTAATACTAATAAATATTTTCAACAACAAACAAATCACCTCTAATAAATTATTTGTTATTGTATATTATTGAAACTGTTATTGTATATTACTAAATTTTAACAAACCTTATGAAATACTAACCAATCCTTCTATCAGTGCACTCTCTACTGGAAATACGAAATATTAGAAAAACAAATAATATATCATTTTTCAACACCAATGTTAGGGAAAATTCGACCATAAATACTTTGTTTCTCTCATTTATTTTTCCACATACATATATAAGTAGGTGTATTGTACTGCGCAGTGATTTTGTACCTCATGTAACCTCATCTTGTCAAATTTTTGAAATATTTGAATTTAGAATTCTAAACATGATAGAGTTATCCTAAACACATCAATTATCCTGAATACATTTTTTTTAAAAGAATAACTAATTTTAAAAATTCAATGTAAACAACTGAGAAATTGGTTAGGCCAAGTCAGGAGTACAGAAAATTGTTGAAAGTATCCCCCCTAATAAATATTTGAAAGAATCATAAATTTTATTAGCTGTTAGGAATTAAAAAAAAATGTTTTAATACATACAACCGAACAATGTAAACTCCTCCTTTTTCGAAGTTAGTTAAAATATATATGGTTTTTGAATATTTTTTTTTAAAGGATGATGATTATATACTTATATAATCGTAACAAAATAGTATTCTCATGTAATTAGTGCTTCTAAATTTTTATTTTCTATATTTGTCCAGATCCTTGATCCTATATGAAAAAGAATATTCAAGATGTCTTCAGATGGTGGTAACAGTAACATACAGGTCAAAGAGGAAGTAATAGATTTCTCTGATAATAGCACAAGCCAAAATGAAATTGAAAAAAGCAAGAAGGATGAACAAAATAAAATGAGATGTAAGCGATAACAAAAGCAAAAATGAAATTAAAAAAAGCAAGAAGGATAAACAAAAAAAAATGAGATGTAAGCGATATAGAGAAAGAAAAAAGGAAACAGTTAGCTCACAAGATAATAAAGGACCAATATGCACTGCTACGGATGAAGAATTACTCAGACGCCGTAGAGAATATAACAAACAAAAAAGTAAGAGGCACAGGGATAGAAAAAAATTTAGGAAGATGTTAGAGGGTGCTAAGAGAAAAACACAGGAGGCTATGTTTGATGATGTCATGAAGATAAAGTTACTTGAAGAAAGAAGGAAATATCTAAATAAAATTAGATGTCAGCGATATAGAGATAAAATGAAATTCAGAGAAAACAATATGGAAATGTTTCCATCACAAGTTTATCAAGGACCAATACACATTGTTAAAGAGGAGGACTTAATCGAACGTCGTAGAGAGAAAAACAGACAAAATAGCAAGCGGTACAGAGATAGAAAAAAATTGAAGATGTCTTTAGAAGCTGCTCAAAAAGAAAAACAAGATGATCAAGGAGTGGTTTTCTTTCATGATCGCACAGGTCTTTTAGATGCTGGTCAAGAAAATGGACAAGATAATAATGAAGGAGCACATTTCTTTCAAGGTGGCACAAGTCTAAGTGAATTTGTTGAAATTAAAATAGAGATTGAAAGCCCAGAATAAAATTAAAATAAATGTCATCAAAAACAATGTAGAGAAGGAGGTAGTAATCAAAGTCATAAAGAATATGAGAAATAGAAAATTAAAGACGTCTTCATATGGTGGTATAAGAAATCCAGAGGATAATTCAATTTATAGATTATGAATATGAACAATTAAGACTCTAAAAATTCGAAAAACACAGTTATTCCATTGTTTTGAGTTCTTACTTCTGTCCTTATGGGTACCTGTAATTTTTGGTGTAATGAACTTGTTTAAATCATAGTTATGTACGAACTTAATAAAAGAAAATGTTAAAATAATAAAATATTTACTTTGTCAATAAACAATAATTCATGATTATATTATTTTTACAATATCTGATTACAAACAGTGAGATTATAAACTTATTACTTGATTCAGTTATATATAGGGCATTTTAAACCAAATAAGAGGACTTCAAGAATTATTTTGTTTCCTCAGTTTTGTGACATGTTTTAATATCCCTCAAAATACTTTTTAAATGACTCCTCGAAGAGGTATGAAGAAAAAAGCCCTATTTTTAATTATTTTTTTTACTAATCTTTCTTAAAAATGGTCCAAATTTGATTTAATTTTACTGGTCGTCATTAAAAAAATTCAAGATCGAAAATAAATAGTAATTATAGAGAACCCATTAACAGAACGGAGTTAAGAATTGAAGAATGGATAGGAGTACATAAATAAATAGTAATTTAAAAATATGAAAATTACAAACATATTTTAGAACATGACTTAAAGTTAAAAATTCAAAAAAAAATTAAAATATTTTTTTTTTCATAAAGGTCAACTAAAAAGAATATCAAATGATACCACTTTAAAAAAAAGTTTTGTCTAAAAAAAGGATTTTTTTAATTTGTTATATTTTGAACAAGCAATAAAAAAACAAAATTTATGAGGGCTATTTTGAGGGTTACTGAAACATCACAAACAATAAAGGAAGCCTTAATATTTTTTTTAACTGATTTGGCATGGACCAGCCCTTATAAAAACAATACATGATTTATTTGATAACCAAGGTGAGCTTGCAAATTTAAAATAATTATAAATATCTGTAGTGTATAAGTCCCAGAAAAATCTAATAACGAACTAAAGGCTTAATTTCTGTTAATCTTTTACAAGCAGTATCCATCCAAGGTAAAAATTTATTCTTCATAGCTGTAACACACTCTAATAGTGCATAACAGTCTTCTTCAGCTCTGTGAGCGTCCACAAAATCTTTATTTAATATTCTTTTATATAGTCCAGATAATGTAAATTCTCCTTTCTTTCCTTTACTTGTAACTTTTGTTTTACTTTTTGGTTCATTGGTGACTTTTACTTCCTTATTTTTACCACCTTTACCAGATTTTTTAGAATCACCAAAGATGTTGTCTATCATAGCACATCTTTTATCTTTGAGGGTTTGATATTCTTTTTCTTGTATAAATTCCTTTGTATGATATTCTTCATCATTCTTGTTATGTTTATCATCTTCTTTTACAAGATTTTCACCTACGATAAGTTCCTTGTCAATACATGAGATATCCTTTAAAGATGTACATACATCATCTAATTCTTGCCAATCTTCCGAGCTAATGTTTAATTCCGGCCACATATCCTCATCAACAGTTTGATTATCGTCATTATTACTTATTGAAGGATTTTCTGTATTCGAATCATCGTTTAGAAGTTTCCGGAAACCAGGCAGAGTGTCTACACACAATAAATCATCTGGCAATGTTATTCTCACATCATTACATTCGGCTAGCAGTATTTTATAATCAAAAGTGTTACCATTATGAGCAACCAAACACACGGGTTTTGGTAATTCTTTTAGAAAATTGGTTATCGAATCGGCCTTTTGTGAAAAGGTAGGTGCATTTTTTAAATATTCATTAGTTAAGCCAGTCAATATTTCTACCTTGGGATGTATTTTTCTCCTGGGATTTAGAACTAAAGTTAATTTATCTAAGGGGTGTAAGGTACTTGATTTTTCTATATCTCTTCGCGTTACAGCCAATAAACAAAGCTCAGTTATTTTAGTGCGATTCCTTTCTTGAAATGGTAGTCCTGTTGTTTCTATATCGAAAAACACAAAAGTGGAAATTCGCGTCATAGTTTTAAGAATAGTTGCACATGTCATAAAATGTATATATTAGAAGATATTCGGTATTATACTTATTACTAAAGGTGGGTAGGTACCTATTCCCTATAATTACCAACCCCAAACTACAAAGAGTATTTATGACAAAGACGATACCTACTACGTATTTACGAACATAGATAATATACTAATGTAGAAATTTACGAACATATTACATTCTGCCTAGGACTGTTGATAAAATATCGATATTTTTATTTTTAAATATCGATATTACTTTTTTTACGATATGTCGATAGTTTGACATTAAGATTTGGAAATAGGCGGTCGATATTTTTTATTATATACATGATCATTATCTTATCCTACCTAGGTTGAATCGATACAACATGTTTTCCTTTTCCACTCTCGTCTGTTAGATATCATCTCAGAGTTCACACCTTCTATACACATGACATTTTTTACGCACTTTATACATACTTTTTTTTCTTTCGAACTGACTACGCTATTGACCATGCAAGGTCTTAAAAGCTTCACCAGACTACTAAGGCGAGCGCTTAAGGCATTCAGCCGATTTTATTTGACAACTAACTCAAGGGTGCACGGCACACCTCGGCTTGGGCTGTTGCTTGATACATGCAATTCGCGACCTATCTGAGCTAAGCTAACTATTCATACATATATGAGTTGTTGAAACATATATGTGTACCAGGCATACATACCTCAACAACTCTTATATATATTTCGTATCGGAGTATTATTGTCCTTTTTCGTTGTAAATAGCTTATTGTTTTAATCCAATCTTCTATTAATTCCTAGGTTTTAATTTTACTTTAAATTGTTAATGTGGTGACACTCAGCTGACGGAGAAGGTTACTGTATGTACTACAAAAATGAGCGTGTGAAACCCAAAGCGGCACTCTTAAGAGACCAAGTTTTCTGGGAACGCAAAATACGCGCGCATTAACAGGATTGAGTGCACACCTGTGCCGCGCAAACAATCAAGAACAGAGAAACGATTATTATCCATCACTGTTCATTATTATTCGCACGTTTATTTTATTACCTGAATTCTTTGTATATAACTTATTGACTTTGTCAGTTTATTGTTAAAATGTTTTTTTTGAAGTGAAACTTCTTTAGGCGTATAAAGGTAAATTTTTTACAGATGTAACGTCACGTAGGTATGCAACGGAAGTGATGTCATTTGCAGTAAACGCAAATTAAATAAATAAAAAAAGTTTTTATTCTTTTTTCTTGTTTGTATAAATATAAACAAGACTTATAAATTAGTTCGCCAAAGAAGTTTCACTTCTGACATATGTACTTTGTACGCACGCACTTTTTTTTTATATCAAAGGATGCAAACGAACAGATAAGTCACCGGATATTAAGTGATCACCACCGTCCATAGACACTTGCAGCACCAGGGGAGTCGCAAGTGCGTTGCCATCCTGTGTTTGGGGGGATGGGAGGAAGGGGAAAGGGTATGGGAGGTGGTCCTCCGGCGCTCTCACTGACCGAACGAAACGCAACAATGCAAGCACTGTTACTCCACGAAGGTTTTTTGTGAGAGGGTGGTACTACCCCCGGCGAGTCGACCCATTCATGCTTTAACCAGTAATTGATTCAGTGTGGCTCTGCCATCTACAAAATGTTATTTTCGTTTCTTAGATTTAAGTTTATAACTTCAGAATTATTTGTATTGTCGGTTCATTTATTCATTTACCTACACGTGCTGTATTTTGTGTTAATTAAATACGCCTGCTCGGCTCAATACAAGAGGATTTCTAAGCTTGCTGTCAAAGCGTTTAGAAGTCTACACAAGCTGAGTCAGATATTTCTTTGTCTCAACCCTTTTCATATTATTAACGTCTTAGCCACGTTGCCACGTCCTTTTTTTTTCCGTGGGGAAATCCCTTATGGATTCACCATCCTCTCGGGTGAGAGGGTGGGTTATGTCCGACTCGCACGGACTAAACCTCACGGTGTACGTCTGCCGCTATAGTTGGGGCGGCACGAGATCTCTATATAGACTTCATCGTGCCGCCCCAGCGGTTGGCCCAGCAGCGAAAGCTCCGCCGCCGGACCTCGTCTTGTTAGGAGACAGCCGGGTACCCCCGACCCATCCTATCCGGTCCGACTACGGTGGGAGGAGGTGATCAAACTGCCGCCTCATCCTGTCTGTCCTCCGTTGGCGGAAAGGGTCACTTTGAGGATCTTGCTCACAAACCCTCTCCGCCGCCTCCTTCTGCGACGCTGCCACGTCCTGCTTAATTATAATCTTTACTTTAAATGCCTGTACATTTTGATTTGTAACGTTTGTACCTGCTCTATTTGATACCAAATATATCTGCTCAGTTCAATAAAGAAAGGTTCGTAAACTTGCTGCCAAAGCGTTTACTAATCTACACAATCGGAGTGAGATCTTCTATTTTCTTTCGTACAACCTTCTGATATTAGCAACATGTTAGTCACTTTGCCAGGCCCTACTAAAGTAGTTTCGTCAGTTTCCGCGTCCTACAAAGTGTAAAAAAAACAACAAAAAGCTATCGTCACGCGAGGTTTCCGGGTCTCCCATCCAAGTACTGACGGCACACGACATTACTTAACTTCAGTGATGGGATGAGAACCGATGTTTTCAACACTGTACCCGTCAGTGTTCACACGTACAACTTTCTATCACACAAATACACAAATACACATTATCCAATGCAGGAAAATGTTAGTCAGTAGAAAATGACCAGACCAACCGATAATGACACACAATTCAATTACTTTGATAAATGTTCCAATTATGTATTGTAAAGGTAAGTATATGGTAGATTATATTAAGACGGCAGAGCTGCAGCATAAGTTTATAACATAACATTTCAAAAAAGGACCTAAAATTGTTACATCACAATGGAATTAAATTGAGATTATTAATATCCGCTTTGTGAAGATGTTTCTTTTAAAAAACTCAAGACATTCCCAAGTTCTAATTTAATAGAGATATATATTCCATCTATAAAATGTTTTACTAGAAAGTTCTAAATACACAACGTTTTCAACTGACTATTCATTTTCTATACCATTACTAATAACTATTCTATTCATATTTGATTGAAGAAGGCGTTACTTTGCGGAAGTCAATAATTAAATATTATTGTGGACTTTACTTTGCAATTCCGCCTGGAATAGATTAGCGGCTACGACGTCTTACTGCATCAAAAAACGTTAGATTTTATTTGTCCGAGATGTACCTGAAAAAGTTACATCCGTAACGAACAATAGAGAGAGAGAGAGTGAAATATTAGTAACTAAAACTATTATCATTTTTTATTGCAGTAAGACGTAGTAGCGGCCAATCTATTCCAGGCGAAGGTGCAAAGTAACGCCCACTACAATTTTTTATTCTATTCAATATAACACTTTTTATATTCCACCAATTTCTTTAGGCTTTGGGGTTTTGGGGTGTAAGGGTTGTCGAATAAAATCTAAGACTTGAGACATCCAAGCCAACCTCACCTGCACGTGGTGCACCCAGCTGAATAACGAACGAGGCAATGGCGAAAGCGGGGTGGTAGGGTTTTACAGCCTGACTTGGTCGCAACTACCATGTATATGGCGAAAAAGCCCGTCATAGTGATTTGCTTCTGCGGGTCGCGTTCCGGGATCAGCCTGTGCATAACCAGCTTTTCGCAGGCCGGCATGACAGCGGCGACCGGCGATGGATGATGTGTCACTCGGTGGTCGCCGTTGTTTTTGGATTGTACTGTGCTTACCATCAGGCAAACTGCAGTCATTTTGCATTTTGCAGGCAAATCCATTAAAAGTCGGACCAAAATCCCGCCAAAAACTCCAATTTAAGCCTTAGTTACTTTTAATTGGTAATTAAAGTAAGCAAAGTATGTGAATATTAGACATATAACCTGGTTTTATAGTAACTATCACGCATGAAAAACAATATACTAAAAATTCACGACATGTGGAGCACAGTCAAATGAAATTATTATCCAGTATATTATTTTTATCTATGTTCACGATCGCAGATAATCAAAATAATAGCAATACGCAATAGTGTCATAAGTAATAAAAAATCAATTGAATATTTATTATTTCCATATATGCGTACTAATCGACTATTCTATAACTATGTAGGTATATGACGTCTCTAATACAAAGGTATAGCGTGTATTTTTATGTTTTAAAATGATAATGTGACAGATATTGAAACTGTAGTAATCGTGTAGGTATCTAAATGACTATAAAATTATTGTCGCATTACATATTTTGTTTTCAAGTGTAATAAAGTAAATTATAGATAGAAATGGCTGTCACAGTTGTAGTCATTGGATTGCCAAACTATGTAAGTCCATTGTGCATTTAATTTTATAACTAGAAAACTTTTTCTGTATGCCACATTCCGCGTTTGCAGCGCTAAAGCATTGTTTTTGTAAATATAAAGCTTTTGTCGGTGATTATTTTGTTGTTGTTTTTAAAATGTAACGTACGCGTTGACCTGGTATAAAATGGTTGTACTAAGACAAACGTTAGCCGGTCTACACATAACAACTCACCATAATTTCATCGCAAGCATATAAATGTTATAGATATATATAATTACGGGACCCGAAAAAATTAAGATTTATTTTATATTATGTATCTAGCTATATTATACGTTTCAAATTGGACGAAAATTGCACCCGCCTCGACTTCACTTAGTACTTGTCAAAATTGTACAGTCAGGAACAAAAACACAGAATATTAATTTTTATTAGGTATGTATGTACAAAGTAATTGTATAACATCTTTATTTTAGATTAAGCAGAGTTATCTAGTAATAGTTTTGACAGTAAGTAGTAAAAAAATAGAAGTTTTTGCAGTTTATATACAGTTTTGGCGATCAAATGATATACAGCATAACTTGCACATGTTATTATTTTTCTGACCGTGCATTTTTTTACTGAGGTTGCGTGTGAAATAAGATGACGGCATAGTAATTGTGTTCATATTCGAAACGCATAATGTATATGAGATAATATATTCGTATTACCATATTTTAACAATATTACATATACATGTATCACAATATATTATAATTATTATGAAAAATATACTTTTAAATTTGTAATAAGTATACGTACACGATTTTGTCAATGTCACACGCTTAGAACCTCGTAATGCCATACACAGTAGTAATAATATTCGTCCAATATAACAGGCAAAGGAATTATTCCATACTGCCAATTCTGAAGTTGTCAATATAGGTCGTTCTTATGTATTATTTAAAGGTATAATCGCCAAATCTTCTATATAATATTTCGTAAATTATTTAAATCATCTTTTAATTCTGAAGTTGTCAATATAGGTAGTTCTTATGTATTCTTTAGTTAGTTTTCTTCTATGTCCAAGTTAATGTAAGGGCAGAAACGCCAAATCTTCTATAATATATTCTTTTATTCATCTTTTTTATCTTAATCTCCTTGTTAATATAGTAGCGTACCATCTTCTTTGTCTGAATTATTTCGTTTCTCTTACCCAAAGTGTTTGTTAATTTCCATTACCCAGTAGTTAATTCAATGTTCCAACAAGACGGTGGCTCTCTTGTTAGAACTTTCCATGGAGTATTGGTGACATCTCAGAATTCATGGTCCATGGTATTATTTTCCATTCACTTTACTTATGCACAATAAACAAACTATATTACATAAAACACCACCAATTTTACACAATACAGAGTCAAGTAACACAAGATTATGAATAAAATATAAAATCCACTACATGACAGACTAAAATCCCGCCAAAAACTCTATACCATAGACACTCTCTTCTTTAATATTCGTCCAATAGGACAGGCGAAGGAATTAATCCATACTGCCAATTCTGAAGTTGTCAATATAGGTAGTTCTTATGTATTCTATAAAGGCCTAATCACCAAATCTTCTATATAACATTTCGTACATTCTTTAAATCATCTTTTAATTTTGATGTTGTCAATATAGGTAGTACTTATGTATTCTTTAGTCAGTTTTCTTCTATATACATGTTAATGTAAAGGCATACGCGCCAAATCTTCTCTATGTCCAAATTAATGTAAAGGCATAAACGCCAAATCTTCTATAATATATTCTTTTATCCAACTTTTTTATCTTAATCTCCTTGTTAATAGTAGCGTACCATCTTTGTCCAGAGTGTTTGTTAATTTTCATTGTCGAGTAATTAATTCAATATTCTAACAAGATGGTGGCTTCCTTGTTAGAACTTTCCATGGAGTTTTTGTGGCATCTCAGAATTCATGGTCCGTGGTATTATTTTCCATTCACTTCACGTATGCACAATAAACAAACTTTATTACATAAAACACCACCAATTTTACACAATACAGAGTCAAGTAACACAAGATTATGAATAAAATATAAAATCCACTACATGACAGACTAAGATCCCGCCAAAAACTCCCTATACCATAGACGGTAATTATAAATATGACGTTTGTGTTGCCAGACTATGAAGTAACAAAAACTACTAATCCATATACATTATGTACAAACATATACACTGTCCATTAATAATAGGGTACTCTTGAGTACTACAGATAAGCTGGCGCAACCCGTTTGTCAGCCACTGTTCCTAACACTTTTAAATTGGAAAATAAAAATGCGTAACCTGTTATTTGATGACAAAAATACAATGTTTCCTTCAAATTTACACACGTAACATCAAGAAATAACTATTTATCACCAGGTAACTATAGATACGATAGCGCAACGTTTCGATGCGCTGTTCGACTCGGAGGAAATCGGTGCATTCTACTTGTGCGATTTTCGTGAAGCTAAATATAAATGGCATAAATGGCAGATCGCTTTACATTTCAATTCTGATTATGATGCAATGATTGCACAGAACATGTTGGATGGGTACAATTTTGTTATTGATACTGCTGCATATTTACTACATGCGAAAATAAGAAACGATCCGAACATGTTAAATAATCGTTTATTAAACATGGTGGAGGTCAAGATGTTAAGACGTAGCTCTTGTACAGAACACAATTCAAAATTAAGTTTAGTAAGACAATTATTACCTAATTCGTATGTAAGTTATAACATGTTGCCGCTCATAATTTCGTTGTATCTTCCTTCTAGAAGAAATTATTTTCAATAAAAGGTCTTATTACCGTTATAATAATATTTCAGTTAAAAGAAACTACTGTTTATTGTATTTAGTGACTCACAATTTTATATAATTCAAATAAACCGTCGGTAGTAAGTATAACCGACACGACTACTAGAAAGTATAACCAACGTATGTCGTTCCAAATTAGATTTTGATTTTCATATGTGTATGTAAGATATATTTTAACGAAAACTATTGCCAAACCGAGTACTTTGTTTACATGATTATCTAGTTTCTGCCCTAGTAAAACAATAGGTAAACTAATCTATTATATAACTAACATATCATACCATTGTCTGATATTTGATTCAGTTTCATTTCGATCGCAATTCTTTCAATCGTCTCTATTATATAAAATAACAAATAAAGGTTAGGTTAATAAAAATATATATTAGGTGTAAAGATATGTTTTTATATTTTAGAGATATGTACGTCCGTAGAAAAGTTTTACTTATACATTATTACTTTCTTTCAGCATTACTTACCTTCTAATATGTATATTCAAAATCATAAGCCCAATTATCCACAAAAGCAAATGAAACACACATACCCTAAACGTAGACCTAAGGCATCTAAGTTACCAACTATTATGTATTATAGAGGATTAAAGTCTTCGGAAAATGAAACAGTAAAAAACGAAAGGTCTTCCGAAACTTCTGCCTCTGTAAATAATCTAAATATATCAAATAATGAAGCACAACTAATGTCACACATGTCTACAGAGGATACGGAAAATACTAGGTAAGCGTTAGGATCCTCTTATACCTTTCCAGATATTCTAATCTTTGTATATCTTTGGATTTATTTGCGGCAGACAAACGAAATTATTTATAGTATAACGTAATTTCTCACTGCTTTCCATTGTCTTATTACAAAGAAAAAAGAAGAATCAAATAAATGGATATTTCCAAGCCAATTTCCTCTCGACAAGGTATAGAGAGTGAAATGGCAAAGCACTCTTTTCAGAGTATTTATTGTTGTTTTCCAACATGATGAGAGCACCGTAAAAATTCTCAATTCTCTTAGACAAATTGTTCTTGCATAGTTACTCGAGCCATTAAAAGATTTACATATACAACCAAGTTAGAATAGGAAAACGAAGATGCTATTCCGAAAAATTGCGCGTTCAACGTAGTACACGGTGCAAAAATTTTAAACAATTTATTCGAGATAATAACTTTATTATAACTGGTCGGTGTGTAAATGCTCATTAATGAATCAATAAGAAACATTGTTTTTTAATATTTTAGTGTATCTGATTTCGAGCGTTGTGTACACTTGTCTTACTCTATTGTGCTCATTTATTACTGTCAGTTTATACCTCAGTCTTCCACCTTGACTTATTCGTCTCTGCCCAAGTACCTATTACCTGTTCTTGTAGTATCTGAAATGTTGTGTTCAAATAACGTTACATAGAAATGAGTCAGCCTCGCTTCTAAATAAATGTCACTTTTAAAATTTATTGATTTGTTAAATAAATATAATCTGTATTACAGATGCAAACTTCTTGAAGTCGATGAAGTACCTGTGATCGAAGATAATACGAATCAGATATTGGATCCTATATATCAGCTAAAATCAATCGACTCACCATTACACGAGAGTTCATGTCAGGACGAAATAGGTTTGATCTTTTATTATAAACAACTTAAATATGCATTATAAATACAAAAGTGGAGTAAACCATACTATTTTTAGTGGTGGCAGAGCCACGCTCAAACTATTACTGGTCTCAGCATGAATGGGTCGGCTCTCCCGGGTTAGTACAACCCTCTCATAGGAAACCGATGTGAAGTAACAATGCTTGCTTTTTTTTTTTAACTGACTACACTATTGACTCAGCAAGGTCTTAACAGCTTCACCGGACTACTAAGGCGAGCGCTTAAGCTACTCAGCCCATTTTATTTTGACAACTAGCTCAAGGGTGCGCGGCACACCTCGGCTTTGGCTGTTGCCTGATACATGCAATTCGCAACCTATCTTTTTTCTTTTTTATTTTAACGTGGGGAAATCGCTTATGGATACGCCACCCTCCCGGGGGAGAGGGTGGGTTATGTCTGAGTCACACGGACTAAAACCCCACGGTGTACCGACAGACCGGTTTGTGGAGGCGGCAAGGGATCGTTCAAGCTAATCAACCTTGTAGAGCCACAGTCCGCCCGGCGGAAGGTGACCGGCGGGCTCCTACCTATAGAGGGACAGACCGGAGTTGGGCGAAGCGCCTTCTCCTCCTGCCTGTCCTCCTTTGGCGGAGACGGCCACTTTGAGGGTCTGCCTCGCGGGCCCTCTCCGCCTCCTCCTTCTGCGAGATGATCTCCTCGCAAAAGGAGGCCATCGCTCGCCAAGCCTGTTCGCTGCCGATAAGTCCGGTCCTACCGCCACCGCTAGAAGGCGGCGCTGCTCCGACTCAGACAGAGTGTGCTGCGTGGTATCTTCGGCTGCGCCGCACTCGTGGCAGGCGGCGGTCGGCTCCCTGCGTGCGATCCGGTGCAGGTACCACCCGAAACAACCATGTCCGGTGAGTACCTGCACCATTCGGAACGTCAGGGAGCCCCACTCCCTCTCCTTCCACGCCCGCAGGACCGGGCGGACGGCGTCCACAGTGAACCGCCCGAACCGCTCGTCCGCCAGGTCCTGCTGCCACCTTACGACGGCGTCCTCCCTTAGA
>MU158753.1:1181498-1217097 GCA_015888305.1 Antheraea pernyi | reverse complement strand
AGTAACCGGCCGAGTGCCGCAGCCGCCCCAGAAATTCGCGGTCCGAGCCCAGCAAAGTGGGGCTCGAACCGCCAGCGCCCGTCCAGGGTGAGACCCAGATATTTCATCTGGGTCCCCGCCCTGATCTGGGCGCCCTCCACCACAATGTGGGCCCCAGGTGGTGGGCCCCGCCAAGGCCCATGGAAGAGTAGAGCCTCGGTCTTCTTGAGGGCCACCCTGAGGCCCAACCTCCTGATGCGCCTGACCACGAGAGTTGTGGCCATCGTGGCCAGGCGCTCCACCTCCCGTATGACCCTATGCGGCAGGGTGTTGAAGGCATTGGCGATGTCAAGGGACACCGCCAAAACCCTCTCCCCCGTGGAGGTCGCCTCTGCCGACAGCGACTTCAGGAGGCAGATAACCTAAGCTAAGCTAACTATTCATAGATATATGAGTTGTTGAAACATATATGTGTACCAAGCATACATACCTCAACAACCTTTATATATATTTTGTATCGGATAATATTTTAAATTATTTCAGTTTGATACGGAAAAAAATAAAACCCTTCCACTTGCATGTGTAAGCGTGTATGCGTGCACGTGTGTGGAGGTGATATGAGTAATGTTGTCGCAGTGATGTAAGATTTTGTGTGACTGTATCGTGCGAGCAGCGTACTCAAGGGCTCCACGCCGAGGAAACGGACCTAGGCTTGACCTGCTGTCGAGGAGGGCCTAGTCTGGTGTGCGGGAGCGAAATTTATCTCTAGACCACGGCGGCGTGATCTGTGGTTACACGGGCGTGGGCGTAAGCACGCTCTGTTTGGAGAGACAGGCTGGTACTGATCGTTCACTGCCGTTATTTCATCGGAAGGTTCGGTAAAAATATGTCGTGGACGTCTTTTATAACGCGCAGCGGACAATACTTGCATTGTTGCGTTTCGTTCGGTTAGTGAGAGCGCCGGAGGCCCACCTCCCCTTCCCTTTCCTCGCTCCTCTCCCTCTCCCTTCCCCCAAAGGGTGGCAACGCATTTGCGACTCCTCTGGTATTGTTAGTGTCCATGGACGGTGGTGATCACTTAACATCAGGTGACCCACCTGTTCGTTTGCCACGTAAAGTGATGTTGTTACATAGTTAATCGACATAGTTTTGAATCCTTACAAATAAGCCGAAGGTTTCGGTGAAGATAATAATAAAACCGTAGCATGTTGGTGGGATTTTCTCTAAACTGGCCGCCCGTTTGCTACCACCCTCAAGTTCAAATTTTGTCGCGAAGTACCAGTGGGTATGTTCCAGCATTTGCGTTCAGAGCCCCCGTCTCTATTTATAGTGTTTTTACCATCTCGGATTGTGGTCCGAGTGTCCGAGTGTGGTTGTCGTCGTTTAATATCAACGATATTGTGGGTAAACCTATAAAGTAGTTTTTAAAAAACCTAGATTATTGGGTAACGACGGCAAAGAATTCCAAACCAATTGAATTTTATTATATTATAAATTGAAGGTTAAGTATTTAGTTAATTTTAAAAGTATTTTTACACATAAGTAGACACTTTTGGTGTCTATAACCCTTTGTTTAAATCCTGTTTCTAATAGTATTTATTGTTAAATATATCAATCATTCACAATTATAAAATCTGTTATGTAAAAATTGCAATAGAGTATTTAAACTGCCCATTGTACGAGTGTCTGCTGCGTAACTTTCTGCGACTGAAACTGTTGTTAGAAAATAATATTTTTCCTTTAAGATTGTAACTTAATTAAAGTGAAAAATTAAAAACAGTGAATTATATTTTTAGATAACTGTTCATTTCTTGATATTGAAGATAAAATATGGGACACAATTGATGAAGTTCTGCAAGACATCCGTACAGACATTATGGTAAAACCTTTTTCTAGATAAAAACCAATTATGTTTATGATATATATAATTATTTATGAATTAGCTGAAACCCATGTAGAAGAAACAGTTGATACTATTTGTTCCGCATCAAAAATGGAAAATGTATAATAATTTATTCAAAACTTAAAACCGTCAAATGACATTCACTACAATGAGACAAGCGTTGATTTCGTGAGTATTTGTTAAAAAAGTTTGCATAACACGATTTTCAAGAGTTATTTTGTTATAAGTCTCATGACTGGCAGGAATTACGACAACATACAATGGAAACTGATGCAGTATATTTTGTGAATACTCTTTGGCATGTGGCTGAATGCCTTATTAGTCCAATCAAGCTGTAAAGATACGTTAGGCCAATAGCTTTATACAGTAAAAAAAAAATGTTTATCGATACACTCGTCTATCTTTTTGGCCGCTCTGGAAATAGCCTTACGTTTGGGGGTGATACAGTCTATAAGTTACTACAAAATAAAATTCAAAAAATATTCTTTTAGGAAATTGAAATTGACATTGATTTATTGTTAACGTTATACGCATAATAAAATACGTATTTCAGTTATTTATTTACAATGGTGTAAAGAATTCCATTAAAATATAATTTTTTGAATTAGATGTGCTTTATATATCTAAAAATATTATAACGCCTACGCGGCATTATAGTGACAACAAAAAACAATAGAGAGAAAAAATAACGAAGATAGTATTAATAAGTAACTCACAACAGTATAATTTTTTTGATCGCAACTGTACTGCAAGAAATCATTTGACATTTGTGTACGGATGTAGTACTCACACTGAAACGTGTGGTCGCGATGGTATCATTTATGTTCAGCGCATCTATATTCAGCGAGGTAAAAAAAATTGACGAGTACTGTACTTATTGGTATGTGTCCTTTCTAGGGTTTAGTTATTTTCTTATGCCCGTTCGAACAAACAGGATATGTAATGTGGGCGGTGTTAAAAAAGAGTGTAATATGACGTATTATTTGGCAAAGGTATCTCTGACCAACCTAGAAATGCAATATACTTGAAACTATGAAGATTTCGATGTTCCTAATTTGCCGTGCAGATAAATGTGGAGACACTTGTAAGATTAGCAATAGTATAATATTATTCAAAACCCTCATTAATCTGCACACAATTGGTTAATTGCTGCAAAAACGTTATCTTTGCTTAATCGATACTTATTTCATTTAATTTTAGTTTTCAGAAGACAAAGTGTCAGAAAATCATTGCGATTCAACAAATACCTAAGATGAAAGATCTACTATTTCGATGTTAATGTTGTGTACCGCGAGTTATATTCAATAAAAAATAAATGGCATTATATTGTGCTTTGTTTCTTATATGACTGTTGTTTACCTTTTTTAACAGAAACATTACTCCTTATAAATAATACACACGATTAAAGTGGACTAGGTAAGTATTGTTATTTTTGAAGTGAAACTAAAGCGCATGAGGGTAAAGTTTTTACAGATGTAACGTCACGCAGGTATGCAACGGAAGTGACGTCATTTGCAGTAAACGCAGATTTTTCAATTATCGGAAATCTAAAGTTTTAGATTTGTAAACAAGACTTATAAAGTTCACCAAAGAAGTTTCACTTCTGACATGTGTACTTTGTACGCACGCACTTTTTAATCATTAATCACACGTATCAAATAGCCAACTGATACATACTAATGTAAAATTATAAAGACTATAAGGTTATTGAGAGGTCGAAACTCGACTATATAATCAATTACTTTTTAATTTTACTTTTAATAAAAACTGTAAATATTGTAGATTGTAAACACAAGGTGCATGAAGTATAAGGAATAGACTTGTTGATGCCATCAACAAAGAAATAAAGAACTATTTCCTAATTTTTTATTGATAGCAACTAAAGCTCGTGAGTAGCTACTAACAGTAGAGAAAGTTACTGAACTGTTTCATGTTCGCCCATTTATCTATGTAGTCCGGTGAAGCTGTTAAGACCTCGCTTGGTCAATAGCGTAGTCAGTTAAAAAAAAACCATTTATATATAGGTAAACAATGTGTAGTTGTTAAAATTCAACCGTAATTTGTTAATTTTTTAAACCTTTTATTATAATAATATAGCAATGTCGTATTATAAATAACTAGTACTATAGTTCTCGTCAGACTTTTTGGTTGCTCTGAATATAGCTGAAGTTCGAGCTTGTGCGTAATATAGTCAAGAAGTTAATACAAAACAAAATTAAAATTTTAATTATGGAAATCTAAACTTGGTATTTATTTATCCTTAAGTTGTCTTTATGTTATACTAAACTTACGTATTTAGACCTAAATGTTTATTTAGCGTAATAGTGTTCAGAGCGGTCAAAAACTTTGGCGAGAATTGTAATCCGCGTCAAGTGTTATGGCCTTGTAGCGTGCTGGCCATTAAATATTGTCTATGCACACTGGCCTTTTTGAAAGCGAACGAGGTATTCGATGTGACAGACGGATATATATTTTTCCTCAATATACAAGTCCATAATTAAAAGTCTCGATTATAAAGTCAATGTTTAATTTATCACATATATTATATGAACACGCGCCCAAAGCCTCTCTGTATGTAGCTTTGAATTCGTCTTTGCGCATAGTACAGTCAAGAAGTTAATACAAAACAAATTCAAAATATTACCATAAGAATTTAACATTGACATTTATTCATCTTTGTCACGATATTATACCTACAGTATAGTACGTTTTTAATCAATTATGATTCAAGGAGATATTTTCTTCTTACATTAGGTAATAAGAACGTGGCAGTACAGCGACCACATTACAACTTTCAAAAGATTTTGTAGAATAAAGATACGACTTCGATTGTGTCATCTTGTAAACGCTTTGAAAGATAATTTACGTAAACCTCTTTATTTTACATACATATACAATATTTGCAAAATATTAGAGATAAAAATGAACAGATAATAAAAATTGAATCGTTACTGAGGTAATAAAACAACAGTAAAAACTAGAAATTGACAATAGTAGCTGAACACTTTATCGGTTATAATTAAATCCTAATAACATTTAATCACCTGGTTAGGGAGTTTTGGGTGATCGCGTACTTTAATTGAATGATCCGCCTTATGAAGTATTTGTTTCTATCTATGGGATATATCTTGTACTATATATTGTGCAGGTATTATGCGAGTTACAGTACCGTTATTGTAAATAACATATATTCATAATAAATAAATAATTTGTAATAAACAACGCCACCCACAGAAACATCATTTTACGAAGTGGATGGGTCTTCTAACAATGACAAATATACAAGAAAAAGAAGACAACGAAAATAGCAATCACATGTGATTAACAACAACAAAACTAAATTGACTTCTGAATGCAACTGTACTGCAATTAATAATGACAGGAGACATGTGTCAACGTCGGTGAAATAAATGGTGAGGTACGCGCGCGGACGAGCTTGCTCCCTTTTTATAATACCTCACTACGTCCCTCTTATACCTAAATTTGTGTTCTGCGCATCTACTTCAGAGCGGTTATAAAGTTTGACACGGACTATACTTGAAATAGTTCAGCGAGATTCTGATGATAGAAATCAAAATAAACGTCAATGAACATAATTTACTCTATGAACAAAGTCTTCGGTTAAATGTCAAAATAGCATAGGTAGGTACCAGAATCGAAGATAGTTAAAAATACATACGAAGAAAATAATTTTGTTGCCAGAAAATGTCACATTTCGTGTGTGGTATCCAACAAAGTTGATTATTTTTATTATGTATTGTTTCGGCATTAAATAGGTCTTATAATTTTGCGTTAAATAGACAAGCAAACCCGCAAATTGAACCCTTGGCTCTTTTATAGATCGTAGAATATGTAGGCAGAAAGCAGAAACAAATATTATTATTTTATTTTTGGTAACCAGTCCTCCAGATTATCACTGGCATTGTCGAGTAGATAATGATTTTACAATTTTTTTTGCTATAATTGCAATGAACCAAAAAAATGGTGGCCATCTTGCTAGAACTTTCCAGATACTTTTTATGGCAAGTCAGAATCCATGCTCCTTGGTATTATTTCCGATCCACTTCACTTGTGCACAATAACCAAAATATATTACGTATAACACCACCAATATTACACAATACAGAGCCAAAGAACGCAAGACTATGAATAAAATATAAAGACCACTACACGACATTCCAAGATCCCCCCCCCCCATTTATTCCAGAGACAAAAATTAATATTAGATTTTATTCATGTGATCTGTGGCAACCCTGTTCCGTATATTGATACATCTACATTATTTTTCGATTTACTCTGTACCTACCTATAGACACAGACTAATAGTCGTACAAGTACCTATAGGTATAATTTGCATTATTTCATTGTCGCGACCGAGATATAAAACATTTCATGTTTGTTCAGCGATATTGCTTTTTATATAAATCATAGTAAACGTTTTTAGCAATGCTAATAATTATACACAATTTACCACTTCAGGTATTTCTCTTATTCGAGAGTGTAAAAAATTGTATCGATGTTTTTTTTTGCCTGGTTGTAATTTATTTTCATTGTTTTAGTTTCGTTATAACGACATAAAATCTTTGATTAATTCAAAATGTGGCGTGAAAGATGTGATATTGGACAACTTATTGCCCGATGGCGGTGGAAAGAAAGTGACTGTTGGTGTGGCCGATGAAGGCGACGCCGCCATGCTTGTAAGGAGTCTAAACGGAGTTTACTTGCAAGATTCGCAGTTGTTTGTTGAAGTCATTCGTCAAAAATATGTAAGAATTTACCACATAACATAGACTTTTACAGACTACAGGCTGAAAATTAGGATTCTTGAATATTTTATATAAAAGAAATGATAAATGTCTGGCAAGGCATTGTGCAGGCTACATGACACTGAGCAAAAAGTACTGAATGGCTATACTGCTTTCTCATTTGCCTCTATAGAGGAATCATATCTTCACCACATATTATAAAAGAAAGTCCTTTGTCGCGTCACGTCTGTCTGTCTGTCTGTTCGCGAAAAACTCAAAAGACTTCTGAACGTATTGTACGCGGTTATCACCAATAGATAAAGTGATTCATGGTGAAGGCTTACGTATATATTTATCAAGGCTTTTTTAGCATCAGGGCAAGGCAACTTATATACATTTGTCCGAATTTATTAAGAGATTAGGGTTTTTATAAGCACTATACTTTTGCCGATTTGGGTTTTCTTGCCGTCGAAAATTACCCTTTAAGGCTATTAATTTCAGTAGATGTCCTGTAAGTTAATTTAAATCACATATGACAGAATACTTGTTTGTTACAAAGCTCTTTTCGATGTAAACAAACTAAATACTAGAGTGTCTTAAAATAAATCTAATTTAGATACTTATGTCCACATTAGTAGCATGAAAATGGTTTTAGCTGAAGTGGGTAATTTGACACCAGAGAGGTCCTGCAGGAGTGTAATCTGTTTGCAATTGATTCATATCTTTTGATTATTAACACAATTCTTGTAGCATTGCATGAGATTATGAAAATGGTTTTATTGTTCCCATATCCTTGTAAGGCCCAACAACCTAATTTAATGACAAAACTATGAAAGCATTAAGGCCAGACACAGTTTTTAAAATCAATTAATTATGGTTCAGTGACCTAAAATTTATGACATGATATTTTAACCTATTTTTTGGTTTAAATAAAGCTTTCAATCTACCATTAAAAAATTATTAGCCTTCAATGCGTCTCTAATTTTAATTTTAAACATAATTTAAATTATGGAATTGTTATGTTTAGGTATAACAAATACCATTTAAAATAACCTAGTGTAAAGCCTCATTTAAAGACTTTTTTTATTAAACTTAAGGTCTGGGCGGCAACTACTTGCACCTATTTTTAGTATATTGAGTTGTAATTTTTATGAACCTAAACTTATGTTGGGCCTTATGATGATATCAATGATACCGGAGGCATATCAATTGTTTTAAATAATCTTATTTTCATTTTATTTATACTCACTGTCCACCCTGGTTTCGCACATGTGTGCTAATGAGAAAAATAAGACTATCCCTTCCCCTTACCATGCAATTAAGTAAAATCAAACAATACTGTCAGTAATTTTGAAGATCTCCCTGCTATCATTAATCTCGCTTATTCACTTTTCTGTAGGACTTGTACAACTGAGGCATATAGTGCCATTGCGCCCCCACAATTGTCTAGGAGGGCAACTCTCGCCCTCCCCTGAGGGGTGTAGGATTCTAACCCCTCAACTGCCTGGTCGCCTGGTGAGGGGCCGACACCTGCCGGGGAGTAGACGCAGTGCCAGTTCTGCAGCTCCTGCTCCCAGGTCTTTAGGTGATTAAAGGCACCATGGGTTTTAGTCCGTGCAAGCCGGACATTTCCCACCCTCAGCTTCCCGGCTAAGGTGGGAATCCGTAATGGATTTCCTCATGTAAAAAAAAGACTTGTACAATGATTGTCCTGACTGTTAGAACCAAAAAAAAATTATCCAAATAACTTCAGCCACTCAAGAGTGATATGGTAACATCTATTTGAGAATCAATATTTTATTATATGGATTGATAGAATATTGAACTAACAAACCTTTATTTTATGAGAATACTAATTCTGAGAAATTATATTCCTAAAATGGTAAAAACTATCCTAAAGACAATATGAATGTTAGGAAGTAATATATATGCTTAAAACCTTTTCTTGCTATGAAACTAAATACATTTATGTATAAGTTAACGATTGTAAAAAAAATTAATTAATTTTCTAGGCTCAAGACCAACCATACCGTAATACCTCTTCAAATGTGGGTAACAATACGTCAGACATGAAAAATAATCAGCATCAAGCTATACCACCACCTGGTGACATGTCACAGATTTACCATAATCCATCTATTCAACAAATGATGGCTTCGCAATATATGACAGCACAGATGATGACTTCACAAATGGGCCCACCACCAATGGGCCCACCACCAATGGGCCCACCAGAAATGGGCGCACCACAAATGGTACCACCACCTATGAAAGAAGACAACTTCAAAAGTACAACCAGCATGAATCTGAATTATATGACACCACAGGTAATTTTTTACTTAATCTCTTATGATGAATTAATTCTTTTAGAAAGTAATTGGTTATTTATTCCTTTTATCATAACATAGGTGTAGGTTTGTAGCTGGTAGAGCCATGCTGAAGCCTATTACTGGTTTCAGCATGAATGGGTCAGCTTGCCTGCTATACTACCACCCTCTCACAGAAAACAGACTTGAAGTAACAATGCTTGCATTGTTGCGTTTCGTTCGGTCAGTGAGAGCGCTGGAGGCACGCCTCCCTTCCCCCCTCTTCCCTTCAACCCATTTCCCCTTCCCCACAAAATATACATTCAGAGTACAAGCAACAACTGGACTCATAAGTCTCCTGTTGCATCTCTGAGAACAGAATCATTCACAGAATTAAGTTTTTATGTGTAAAGTTCCACTCTGACAGTCAAGGATGCAGCTAGTGTATTATATAAGAAGGATGTATTGAAAGCCAAGAGAGATATAAAAAAATCGAATATCAAAGTTGTTGATATAACTTCTTTCTACTTAGCATGTACAAAGTTAATATATCGCGGGGTGGTAGGGCTTTACAGCTGGGTCGCAACCACCATGTATATGTCGAAAAAGCCCGTCATAGTGATTCGTTTCTGCGGGTCGCGTTTCGGGATCAGCCTGTGCATATCCAGCATTTCCTAGGCCGGCATGACAGCGGCGACCGGCGATGGATATTGTGTCACTCGGTGGTCGCCATTGTTTTTGGATTGTACTGTGCTTACCATCAGGCACATGGCAGTCATTATGCGGTGCTCCTATAAAAAAAAAATTGAAACTCAGTTGTAGTGGTTGTAGTTGTAGATAACGAGTGGATCGATGTAGGTTCGAAGTCTACAATCTGCTGATTTAAGATAAAAGAATCATTCTGACAAAACTAGTATACCATCACTTATCAGATCGAAGTTTAAAATACAATTATAAGTATGTTCTAGATTCTAAACTTGAGAGCCAGTCTTCCTCTGGGTTTATTTTCGTTTCATTTAATATCGAGTGAGATTGTGGTCACTCAAAAATGTATAAGCTTTTATTATCTGCAACTTAACATATTTATGACTATTTTTACAAAAATCTTAAAATATATAAACTCCTAGTAACAAAGATTTCATTAAAAAGATGGGGTGCAAAGTGGGTCAAATTTCCACTGAAATAATAGGAGTTAACAAAACCAAATAATTAATTATTAAAAACAATATAATTAAAAAAAAAAGAAACTTGTAGTGACCTGAACATCATTTCCAATGATTATACTAGAAACTAGCTATCCGCTTTGGTATCTCATTGGTCTATTAACAAAGAAAATGAGACGAAATGTTCTCTCTGCGGTGCAGACCATGCAATTAACACCAATTTGTCCCTGTTTGAAGATGGCTCTTCTAACCCAAAGCTTTCACTTTTCCTTACATTTTTTCAATCATTTTTTTTCATATCAACCTTATCCTGATAAATACAAACACGAAAAAAAAAATTTGCCATGTGCTTGCAACTTTTCTGAAATGACGTTCTAACATGCATATGATAAAGGATCAAAATTAAACCGCCATAAAGGCAATAACATCATTAAAAAATCTGTCCTAAAATAGTTAATGGTTAAATGAAATCATAAAAATAAACAAATTATTTATTCATTAATAATTAATAAAATTAATTAACAAATAATGTATTACAAATAAATAAATTATTTATTATCATTATATAAAATAATAATAATAAATAATTAAAAAAAAACACCAATATTTGCTCACAGATAGGATTTTTGACGAAGGTGTCGACCAAGAGTCTGCAGAATACAAGAAAGAACATACATACGATAATTGTTTTTATATATATAAATAATTTTATTTCATTTTTCACAAGTACAAAATGTTTACTGCTAACATGAACAAGTTTTTCGTGATTATTATTTTTAATTAATTTACTTCTTATGCTACTCCCGTATTTGCTTCGACTTCTTGTCACACTAAAATTAATGCCAAAAATCGGATCGTGGTGCAGATTATACGTTGCCACACCTGTGTCTTTCCAATGACACGACATTAGCGTCCTCTAAAATCCTTTGATGTGTGTAAAAACCGCCAGCCCAGTTATCGTGATGTGTCTATCGTCACGTAGCTCGATAGTTCGTAAGGAATCACCATTTAGTGTGACCATAAATAAAACTTCATGTCCATACATGCAGGTATGAGAGTAGCTTTAAGCTATTAGTCTGAAGTTACTGGGTGGTGTAGCCTGAAGTGTCCAGGTGGTATGCCATGGTAATTGTGCCAGACTACATCTTTACCATCAAACACTAGATTTACATCTAGTACACCTGCACATCTGCAATAGTGGCACACTGTTGACTTCTGGCATCCGCTGATATATATATACAAGAATCAGTGATAGGGTATTTGTACCCGACTGAATAGTGCGTATATATGTGCGTGGTCATGAACCCGAATGAGTGATCCTCATTTGGTCTGTCTGTTTCAATACCAACCACTATATATATCTAGCTACAGAGAAATTTGCAGCCTGACATCTCAGAATGGCGATGGGTTCCAGAGCTTTCTATAGTCACTGTTGTTTTTGCTTACTATACGATAGTATACAGTATACAGTTAATTTGTCCTGCTACAAGAAAAATAAAGTAGAAGATCAATATCTCGAGAAATATTCATATTAGAGATTCCGTTTAAAAGTCTCTTGTAGAAAATAATTTTTTCTACAAATGTCTCATAAATTTAAAAAAAAAAAACAATAAAAAGCAACATTTTACTTCAGTAGCCCTTACTGCATCACCCGTGTGAGTTACAGTAAAGTCACAATAGGCACTATTGTAAAGTACTAAATCCTGAGTAATTCCTGACTTCGAATGATATGATAATAAAAAATGCTGCCATGTTATAACATTTAAAAAAACTAATAAACAAAATTTAGTGTATTTCATATAGGAAATCTTTTCACGCTTTGGGAGAATACTTAGAGTTAATATTAAGTACTTAAATTTTCAAGCTTTTTAATATATTTCCAATAAAATTTTGCTTATGTAGGGAATAAAGTTTTTTTAAATAAAAAAAAACATCCTAGTACATTATTACCAAGTTTTCAATAAAAGTAAGTTTATCCATTTTTTGTAAATGTCCTAAATACGGATATAATTCATTCCAAACACTTGAGTTACTAAAATTTGATTATTCAGAGATAAAATCTGGTTTCAGACTCATGGAGATTATAGTGAGTTGTATAAAAAAAATGGGTGTTAAATGTTTTCGGTTAGTTGTAATTCGTAAATTTAGTATTGGTAATGGTTAGTGGAGAAATTCCACATGATCATTGTCAATAAAATTGAATATCTTCAATGTATGATGGAAACATGTTGAAGGGTTTGCAAAAAGTTGCACAGTGACTGTATATGTTTTTGTCTTTATTATCCTTGCCTATTCAAATTGATAACTTTTATGGCAATGAATGTATATGAAGCTACAAATAAGTACTGCAATAAATAATATATTCAGCGTTTAGCTGAATGGTGAAAAAATCATTTATCACATTGGTATTCACCCGAACATTAGGATATGGTAATTGTGCCAGACTACATTGTGGTCACCACATACCAAGTGATATGTTTAGCCCTATGACGTTCCGGGAATGGCCGGGATAATGTCAAGTGGAGCGGTAGAACCGTGACCATTATATACATGGTGATGGCCCTGGCACGGCGACCCGTGTCTTTTGTTTTGTCGCTTTTCTGAACCAGTCATTATATACTTGACATCAGAGAAGTATACAGACCAGCGTGATACTAATGATTGGCCAAGTTATGAGTCTCTTAAGTAGTAGCCATTCTTGGATAGTACTGTGCTTACTATCAGACACAGCATTGCCAATTTACCCCAAAAGTTATATTGGGTAAAATTGTGTGGTTGTAATTTGCCCCACACAAATTTTAATTAATGTCAGTTTACTTCAATCATTTACCGCAAATTATGAGTGTCCTGTGTTATTCCAAGATTTGCAACGAAAACAAGCAGAGTCCCAAAGCACCCCTTTGGTTTTTAAAAATGGCAAAGGGTCAATCGAATTCAAAAATAAGTAACCAAAACAATCTACGAAAAATTTCGTATCGGATGGTCATCGTCCAATGGCGACGATGGTTTGGCATGATTGAACCTCAAAGAAATTTTATTTTTAATATATATATAGACAAATATAAGGAGTTACATGGATTTTGTCATTAAAGTTATTCAATAATAACTAAAATGAAATGTAGTCATATAAAGATTTTTTGATATTCTTTCTTACAAATACTTAATATGTCCGGCAGCTTACTAGAAAGATATATGGAGAATTAATCAGTGGACAATTTGTTTCAGGATACAGTTTTAATGTTTTATCCCTGTATCTATTGTCAGAAACAATTTCTTTTTCACAGACTTCTCAACTCGGCTTCGGTCTGCAACAGCAGTACTCCAACACTAACATGGTACCGGCATTAATAAGTTATCCCATGAAACAAAACCTTGACTATGGTTTTGGAATGGGAAATCAACAGTATTCAAACCAAGGTCAAAGTCAGTCATGGGGGAATTACGATGCTAATAATTCCTTTAATACAAGCGGGCAAAACGATTATGCTTCTTATTCAAGTAGCAACCAATCTCGTTTTGAACAAACTTTACCTCAAAGTAAAGTGGATACTAGAATTAGAGCGGACACTAGAGCTAGAACTGATAGTAGAGGTAGAGAAGATGCTAGAGTTAGAGCAGATGAGAGACCAGGTTATAAAAGAAAGCGCAGTGAATCTCCCGATAGGCGACAGTCATACTCGCGTCAAGGCGGGTCTGATAGGTCTAATAGAAGCCAGACTAGTTCACGAAGGCACGATTCAAGTTACAATGACCGTGTGCCTTCTAGGAGCTTCAATAGGTACAGTCCTAACGCTGGATATTCGTCTCGTAGAGATGAACCCCCGGCGGATCGTATAATATCCCCTTGGAATTTACCACCACCTCTGTTATCAATGGGTAACCAAAGAGATGTTCCTAAGTCGGACTTCTCCAATAGAAACTCCGGTTACAACGACGCGAAAAGGTTCAAGTGGAGTAATAAAGATAAGACGGTGAACTTTACACCTCCGAATCGTGCGTATACGCCAAAAAAACAAATCAAGGCCGACGCAAAGAGTTCTAATACGAAACCAACTAATTGTGTACCTACCAAAAAAGTACTTGAGAATGACAGGTTTATACGTAATCAAGCCACCAAAGCAATAACGAAAGAGATTTTTTATAACTCTACGTTGATTAAAACTAAGGACTATGTACCGGACGGTCATATATATGACAGGATGTTGAAGGCAGTGAAGGCACGCGTGGTTCTATTGACAGATTCGCTATACGACTTGAACCGTGAATATTGTTTCAAAGTGTATAGGGACAAATTCCCAGAGAGCGATGATCAGCATTTCTATAACGTGATTGTGAATCGTTGCAAACGTCTTGTCAGTCAGCAGGAGCAAACAGGTAATTATATTATTTTGGTTCCTTTATGAGAATATAAACTTAACAGTGTTACTTACAGCATACAATTACAGTTGACAAATCTTATGTTTTCATCAAGTCTTCTAGACTGAATGAATAAAACCTGTGTATATACTTTTGCTTTATAATCTAAATACTAGAACGGTTTAAGTGGTGATGAAGTGGAAGTTCTTGTGTTGAATACACTTTTATCATCTACCGTTGTTATTTCTAAGGTCAGCCACATCGAAAGGTGCTGGTGATTCGATAGGTGCTGATGAAAAAGTGGGAACTAGAGGGGAATGCTAAGCTGCTGTTTATTAAGATTTGTTACCACATTGTCCTATAAATAGCATAGCTGAAGCAGTTCTCCTATCACTCAATTCTCTTACTTCAACATACTCGTAGATAAGAAGAGTGATATCCGAGGATAAGTCCGCTGTGAATTTTGTACGAATTAGTGTCACTTTAGTTGACACCAACATTTGTATAATAAAAATGTATTTACAAATGGGTTATAATGCAGAAAAATCTAGAAAAACAGGTTGATATTTTGTTCACGAGGGGCAAATCACAACAATCGTGTAATTCTTTGTTTGTGTGTGTCACTTCAGTGACACCAACCATTGCGTAATAAAAAGAAATTACAAATGGATATTGGGTTATCATAGAGAAAACTAGACAGAACGAGTTTATATTCGATTCATGGGTGGCAGGACATGACAATCGTGGATGACTGGTTGATATTCACCAGATATTTTTACATTGACCATAATGATACGCTTAGCGTGATCAGGCAGTTCATTAAAGTGGCGTGACCAGTGTTGACACCACGGCATGCACCAATGAATTGTTCGGAATTAGCGTACATTTACTGATTTAAGTCGGTGACACTATCGGCTGACGGTGAAGGAAAACATCGTGGGGAATAGTGAACCTGAGAAATGTTCTTGTAGTACCAATGCATGTTGGGAAAATAGAGAACTGTGTATTTCTCGGAGTTTGAAATCGTCTGTACGTCATGTGGCCGGTGTGGTAATTGTGCCCATACCTTCCTTCGGGAAGAACCTTGTGTCCTTGCAGTGTGTTTTTACAGGCTTTTGTGATGATGATTTAAGTATGCCTGAAACAATGTGGGTCCACTATGTAACGGTTAAATAAAATGATTCTCTTTTGGTCTGTCGCCTTTCCGTACCGGCTAGACTAGGCTAGCATGCCGGTATGACAACAGTGAGTGGTAATGGATTATATACCTCTCGGTAGTTGCCATTGTTTCTAGACTGTACTATCTTACCATCAAGTTTAGTACGGTCACTATGGTGATAGTATAGGAAAGAGCTGCTTTGTGGCGCTTGGACTGTATAGCGCTTAAAGTACACTCACGCTTTGTTTTTCGCTCAATTCGGCACTCGAAGAAGTGTTGAATGTTATAGATAATTTGGCAACCTTTGAAGCACATTCACATACATATGAAAATTGATGATATTGGGTTTTATGGCTTAATTTCATTTAAGCTTTATTATGATGAAAATTCCCAGTCGAGTTAAATTATGTGATTTTAACCTAAATAGTCTTTCAAATTAGCATTATTTCTAACATAAAAAGAAAGACTCAGCCTACATGGAATATTTTGCTTTAAGGAATAAAGTTTAGTCCCAAAATTGCTCATGTGGGTGATCCTTGACTTAATTATTAATATTCCAGCATCCGTTTATATATTTTAAAAGAGGATAAATAAACACTATACTGTTCTTAAATCTATATATTTAAATTAGGGCAGTTATACTATCGTTTCCGAAATGTCCTCTCTAAATGACTATATAAAGTCTTGGGAACGTTATTGCACGATTTTGGGAACATTTCTAGGCTGTTTAGAAAGGATTTGTTTGTCAAAATAATGAAAAAAAAAGTTATAGCACCAAATTTAGGTATACCAGTATTGGGGTTGAAATATTTTGTAGCACTCTTATTGAGTTTCGGCTGTGTCATACATCTCTTTTCTCGAATCAGTTACAGAAATGGTGTACGACCTCAGGGCCTTTAGCAGCAGCGTAAAGGAATATAGATCCAGAACTAAATTTACTCAATAGCCCTTTGGTTTTAGTGGCCAGATAGTACTACTCGTAAAGTCGACGAAGTTTATAGATTAAATAGTAGTATACGCATTCATAATATTAGTACTCTCATTTTAAGTTCCATTCAGACATGAATTATTTTTAAATTTTATTATTAATCATTCAAATGGCATTTTTTAAACATTCCTATACTTAAAAAAATATCTGTCACCAGTTCCAATTATGGAACAGTTCAGAAGTTACATAAATCAAAAGATAATTTTAATACATAGGAATCGATAACTGATCTCTTATTATGATATACCGAATATTCCTATAATTGATTTTCAGGAAAACTATCTCAAATGGAATATACAATTAAATACAAGTTCTTAAGAGTAATTCTATTATTACATGCCTATGTTTCTAGAGATGCCATCAAATGAGCAAAAATCAAACGACACGCCGGCTAACTCCAATTCTGCAGAGGTAACCGTGGACAAAAGTAAACTACAAGCTGATGACCCTAGCAAACTATTAGAGAAACCTCAAAAGGGTGAGTATTTTATATACAATTCAAATGATACTTTATATCGAACAAGACGGCAACTCTTGGCTATGGGCTATAATCTCTAAGTTGTTGATGTTAGTTTTAAATTGCTTCTATTGGATGCATAGCCATCACTTTATTAATATGGGGGTATAAGGGTTGTAGAGCCACGCTGAAACTATTATTGGTGTCAGCATGAATGGGTTGGCTCGTCCGGGGTAGTACCACCCTCTCATAGAAAACCGACGTGAAGTAACAGTGCTCGCATTGTTGCGTTTCGTTCGGTCAGTGAGAGCGCCGGAGGCCCACCTCCCCTCCTCTCTCCTATCGCCTCTCCCTCCCCTAACCCTTCCCCCCAAAGTGTGGCGACGCACTTGCAACTCCTTTGGTGTTGTTAGTGTCCATGGACGGTGGTGATCACTTAACAGCAGGTGACCCATCTGTTCGTTTGCCACTCATACCCTAAAAAAAAACTAGTCCATATCCATTCCTTTCAATATCCATTCATTTAAAAAAATAAAACTTTATTCGTAGCTCACAGGTGACAATAATGTTCAAAAAATGTTGTCCTATGTAATTTATATGGGAAGCTTTTAAGTTTCATGGAGGACCTCTTAAAAGGATTCGATGATATTTTATGGTGATAGCGAGAAAAGTAATCGACTTTTTTGGTACATCCTAATATACTGGGTGACTGGTTATTTGTTAGCAATATTTTTACAGGATACTCAGTACTTGATACTCGTTCTAAATCTATTAAAAAAAGTAGGTAGGTTTCTAAATATGGTTGAAATGTATACTATTACTTATTCCAAGACACCTGCAGTAATTTTTGTTTACATAAATCTAGAAAATACTGACACCTTACATTTACATTTTTATTATATATGCCTATACAATGATGTTATAACTAAAGATACGTTACATTACTTACGTTACGTTACCCCCATGATATTTTGACAAAACAAATGGCACACATATGTAAAGTAAAATTGTAACGCCACACTGTCTTAGATAAAATGTGGAAGTAAGATGGCATATTCTCAATATCGGTGGTGAAAAAGAAATAGTTATATGTTGCTTAGATACGGACGTATTGACGGGGCAGTAGTCAACAATGAGCTAGATAGCCAAGTTTTAACGATGTCGAAGCTCTTATGACGTATCTATATAGATATAATATCATAATATGTATATATAGATAAAATAAAACTTCCAGAAGCATTAAATGTGAAGCCGAGTACTTCAGCATCAGAAGTGAAAGCTGACAGAGCCAACAGTGGCCCTTGTGTAGCGCAACCTACAGGGAACAAGTTAAAGATACAAGTTCCCACTCCGGGTTCACTGCCTAAATATCCTCAAGGAAGTGAGTACACTGTGATGTTATCACTAGCCTGTAAGAGACCCACTGTAGGGCCATAGGCCTCTGCCCGAAGGAAGTTATGGGCATAATCACCACGCCAGCCCACGACGTATTGACGATTTTAAACTCTGATAAGTCCACAGTTCTATGTTTTCTGACATACAGAAGTATTACAAGAACATTTCTCAGGTTCAGGTTTCCTCACCATGTTATCTTTCACCTCAGCCCATAGTATTACAAATTTACATTAGTGAATGTAGGTAAATTCCGAAAAATTCATTGGTACATGCCGGTGTTTGAACCTGCAGACATTGTAATGATATTCCACCGGTCAAATTGGTGGTCCGGTGGTCCACTAGACCACAACGGCTTCTGTTCTGACTTATGTTTAAAATCACTTAATACTAGCTGATACTCAAGACTTCGTCTGTGTCTGTTCCATTTCTATAGGTTTTAGGCTATCGGATAATGAAATAGTAAATACTTGAAATATACACGAATTACACATTATTTTCTGTTGGATTGTAGCATTACTACTATCGCGCACTTTAAGAAATGATTATGTTGTGTATTTTATTCAAAAGCTCTCTATAATGTCGTTCGTTGTAACGAAAAACTTTCTATAACGTAGAAATTAGTTCAATTTGGTTGGTTTACCACAAAACAATGTTTTTCTCTCTTCCCCCCGTATAGCAAAAACTTTTTCGAAAAAAAAAAATGCTTGGTTTATAATGAAACGGTCTTTATAACGAATAAGAGAGTTCACATTGTATATTAAAATATTACATAATAATACAAAAAACTAAGGTTTACCACCTCCTTAGTGTAAATATTTCATTTACTTAAAAATTAATTAGAAAACAAGTTTCGTTTCTACCGTGTGTGAACTATACACACCTTTTTTTATTTATTTCTTATTTACATATATAAACAAATAATAGTTAAAATAAACACGCTTTCATAAAAAATCCATCTAAAAAACAGAAAATTAAATTAAATAAATTTGGATTAAGAATAGTGTAAATTAGAAATAAATGTATATTTTTATAAAAAGTGACAAAATAATGTAAATAATTTTATTTTCTGTTTTTTTAGATGTATTTTTTATGAAACGTGTTTTTTTAAACTATTATTTATTTTTCATTTTTTAGTAAAAAAAAATTAACTTTTTTTTTTCGGATTATTGCATTGTCATCGACCTTTGACAGGTGTGCAAAGTTTGAATTAAATCTGATCCTTCAAAGTAGGACAAAATGAGCTCAAAGGGGTCGGTTACATACATACAGGTGAAGCTAATAAAAGCGTGATAAAAAAACAACTAACTGACATATCAACGGGACAGCCCAAACTACTGGGGCTGGAAAATAATATGTGGGTTGCTTTTACATTATAGTGCGTGGGAATTCAACCCCTATGATAGTGATACTGCGGATGACATATTATATTGAAAATTAGACATAAAAATGAGTTTAAATTGAAAATAAAAGAGATTTTTCTTTTTTTTTCAAATTAAATTATTAATATAGTAGTTATAAAGATACAAACAAATGTAGGCGAAGACGCGGGCGACCGATAGTTTTTTTTTTTTTGTAAAATAAACTTAGCTAAGTATAGGAATTTTGTTTTGCATACTTTTTTATTTTATTTTAATTTTTGGTAATCAATCTTCTAGTAAATCATTACTGCCATTGTTGAGTAGGTAGTTTTAACATTACATGTTTCTTGCAATCACTTTCAATGAACTAACAAGATGGTGGCCGTTATGTTAGAATTTTCCAGGGAGTTTATGTGGCAAGTCCCAATCCATGCTCCGTGGTATTCTTTCTGATCCACTTCATTTGCACAATAACTAAACTATATTACGTAAAACACCACCAATATTACAAAATATAAAGTCAAATGACACCAAGATTATGAATACATATAAAATTCAGTACATGACATTTTAAGATACCGCCAAACATTTTTTTTAAAGAGTTTACTGTATTTACTTCCATTCAGAGATTTGTTACGAGTAATTAACATTATGCCTTAATGGTATTTGCCAGAAGCATTTGCCACTGTCAGTGTAATTTCATTTACATATATTATATATACGATGATTCCAAAGCAACCAGTTCCAATATAATTTTTTTTTTCTATTCTTCACAAATTAGTGTTTATAAACATAACTTCACACCTTTAAAAGTTCCAATGTGTGCTAATTTTCTAAACAATGACTCAATACATGTATTAAGACGTGTGAAATAGAGAGATTTCTTAGAACCCACATCACCATTGTATTCCATAACCATATAAGTGAAAGCACTCATAAATGAGCTATTATAAAGTTTTATCACTGTTCTTTCATATAAAAAGATATAAGAGAATAATTATGTAACTTGTTAGAACTTTCCATGGAATTTTTGTGGCATCTCAGAATTCAAGGTCCGTGGTATTATTTTCCATTGACTTCACTTATGCACAATAAACAAACTATATTACATAAAACACCACCAATTTTACACAATATAGAGTCAAGTAACACAAGATTATGAATAAAAAATAAAATCCACTACATGACAGACTAAGATCCCGCCAAAAACCCCAAACTCCGTATCGCATACTTAAATCAATTGAATACCACAGAGTAAATAAGTTGTCAATACAGATTAATAATAAATATCTTTATTGTCCACAGATAAGAGTGTTTTTAAAGGTAAGTTAATTTATGGTTTTACTTACTGCTTATTTTGTTTTTGTTTAAACAAATTATAATTCCAATTTTATTTTATTCAAATTTATTTTTATTATCTATACTTCTATACTAATATTATAAAGAGGTCAAGTTTGTTGGTTTGTGACGTTATAAGGGGTAATCTCAGGAACGACTGGTCCGATTTGGAAAATTCTTTCAGTGTTATATAGCTCATTTATCAGGGAAGGTTATAGGCTATATATCATCACGCTAAGACCCATAGGAGCGGAGCAGCAATGAAGAATGTTGATAAATCGGGGTTTTATTTCCTTTTCAGAGCTTCCGCTGCGTTTAAGCGTAAAATAACCATTCCACGCGTACGTATTACCGCCCAACGATGTGGGCACGGGTCGGCTAGTCCTTTATAAAGATATAGCACATAATCTCAATACAGCTATAGTGTACTAAGACGCAAGCAATATTAATAGTTTCTATAAATAAGAAGCGGAACATCCATATATGTGTCATTATATTTCAAAACTAGCTAAATCCAATTTCAATCGTTTAAACGTTTAACTTTTTAAGATTTTCATTTTTTTATACACCGAGAACGACGTTCAAATTATGACGTTTATAAGGTTTTTAGTGAAAAAAAAATATCTTTATAAAATATCAATTTCTAAGCTCCCATATATTGTACATGTTTCAACAGAATATAACGTCTATCGTAACCAGTTTTTGTGAAATAAATAGTAAAAAATACAACATATGAATAATATGGGGGCCCCAAGCTATAGAGATCCCTGTATTGCCAGATCTAGTGATGTATTCATTTGCATCAATTAGGACAAACGTGTCGTTTTATTTTAAATTTTTAGCTAAATTCAATTTTAGCCGTTTCTAATATTTTACGTTATTTTTTCAAGGTATTAAAATTTAGTAAACATGTCAAATATTAAAAAAAATAAACTTCGCTCTCGGTGTTTAAAAACTGGATATACTAAAATAATTAAATACTAGCCGTCACGGCGGACGTTGTTCCGCCCTGATAATAAAAAAAAAAACCTTGAAGTTAAACATACGCTGTCGCTGACTTTTTTGTAGGCATTATCTAGCTCTACAACTTTTCTCTAGAACTCAATCATATATCTCTCATCGTTAAGGCAGCGTTCGTAAGAAGCGTTTTTTCTCGGACTTACTTTGCAAATCCGACTACCAGAAAAAAGTATTTTCATTTTTCGGGTTAATATATAGCCTATGACACTCGCAAATAACGTGGCTTTCTATTGGTAAAATAATTTTCAAAATCGCCTTAGTAGATCCAGAGATTACCCCCTACAACGTCACAAACTCACAAACTTTACCTCTTTATAATGTTAAGTATAGACGTTATATGAACGTAATGTAATATAATGACTCGAATAACACTTCGCTTATTATTTACAGAGAATAAAAGGGAAGCCAAGCTCCAATTCGAGGAAGGCCCTAGTGCTATTAGTGGCGATCCGGTTATAAAGAAGGCCGTCGCGAATGAAATGTACATTATCGAGACATCGGTAAGTTCGTCTGCGAGAATCTAGTTTGTTTGTATAATAATAATAATAATTTGACCTTCCAAGTCAATGTGTACATAGTTTACAGTAATTGCTATAGGTGGTAGAGCCACCCTGAATCTATTACTGGTTTCCTCTCACAGAAAACCGACGTGAAGTAACAGTGCTCGCATTATTGCGTTTCGTTCGGTCAGTGAGATCGCCGGAGACCTAACTCGCATCTCCCCGTCCTTCCACTCTTCACAGGCTAGCAACGCACTTGCGACTCCCCTGGTGTTGCTAGTGTCTATGGACGGCGGCGATCACTTTACGTCAGGTGACCCCCCGCCTGTTCGTTTGGCTCCAATGATATAAAAAAAAAGTAATATTGGTATCTGCACGGGTTACAAACTATATCGCAGATATCACAATTTCTTATAATGAGAACTAAACAACAATGACTTAAACATATCTAATAAATAAGAACTTAAGTTAACGTAACTGAATATGAGACAAGAGTGATTTATAAGAATAATGACTGTTGTATATAGATAGCTATAACATTAAAATATCTTAATTCAAAGTATATGTCGTGGCGAAGATAAAGTCTATGTGAAACTATGAGCTCACCTATGGTTTTTTTTTTTAAATATCAAACAAACATGTGGGTCACCTGATATGAAGTGCATCACCACCACATAGACACTTGCAACACCTGAAGAGTCGCGAGTGCGTTGCCACCCTGTGTTGGGGGGGGGGGGCTGTCATATATATTATTATATTATGCTATTATATAGCTGTTATGATCATTCCACCAAGACTAAGCTGGCAACCAAAAATAATCAAGATACATTAACAGCAGATATCTTAAACCACTCTTGTTTCAGAATAGTGTCTAAATTGAACCCAGTCAATAGTAACTTCCCCGATATGGTCAGTAGTACGAACGCAGGTCATTAGTAACTCCCCCGATATAGTCAATAGCTCGGACGCAGGTCAATAGTAACTTCGCTGATACATATATGTATATTAGATTGTTCTTTAAAAAATAATTTATACCCGACTCCCTCAAAAAAGGTTTCATTTGACGAAAAAGAATTTTTTTGTTAAAAAGAACTTGAACCAAGTAATTTTTTAAAATGAAATCATGATTATTTACAGATGTTTGTTATGAAATAAGCAATTGTTATAATTTTCGAAGTTCTATTGATTTTCCTTATGAAGTTGTTTTCAGGGAAAATAATTTCGTCCTTAAAATATTAAAAAATGGACGTAATTTACTAGAAAGCGAATCTAGATCGTCTAATTTAATTTTTTTTCGTTATGCCGTTTGTACAAGTGAAAGATTTTTGGAGTACTTCCAAAAAAAAAATTAACAGCCATACTAATGTATTCTAAATAATGAATTGCAACTACCATACACCATGTGTAACATTTATTAAAGTGGCTCGCCTATTTGTTATGATGTATATGAAATGTGACATACAACCTATCACAGTGCCTGACTTTTTGTTTGACACATTAAACTGATTACCGAGTGTCTCACTGACCAATGTGTTTTAAAGACAATAATAGTCACTGTTGTTTTTGTAATACACTGTGCCTATCACCAGACACAGTGCTTTTTTTTTATTATAGCACGGCAAAATGATTGCACTTTGCCCGATGGTAAGCACAGTACAATCCAAAAACAACGGCGACCACCGAGTGACACATTATCCATCGCCGGTCGCCGCTGTCATGCCGGCCTGCGAACAGCTGGATATGCACAGGCTGATCCCGAAACGCAACCCGCAAAAGCGAATCACTATGACGGGCTTTTTCGCCATATACATGGTGGTTGCGACCCAGTCAGGCTGTAGAGCCCTATCACCCCGCTTTCGCCATTGCCTCGTTCGTTATTCAGCAGGGTGCACCGCGTGCAGGTGAGGTTGGCTTGGGTATCTTAAGTCCTAGATGTTATTCGACACCCCCTTACTCCCCAATGCAGTCATTATCTATATATCAACATCGGATATTAAAAAAAATGACATATCCAGTAAATGTACCCGTACATCAGTTGTTGCAGGTATTATACCAGGAGTCATTGCAAACAGCAGACTCTGATGAGAAGGTATTCTTAGAACTCTTTGAGAACCGTGACGTAGGACGTAAAATAAACGAGGTAAGTGTCTATATTATCATTATCGTCAGCTTGACTCCACCCACGGCTGGGTTAAATGAATCCTTCACTCTGTACCATACCATCCTTCATTTTGGAATAAATCAGATGAAAGCTCATATGATATCATTGATGCATGTGTAAAATATCTATGATTCCTAGAAAATGATGTATAGATTTGGCAAATAATTTATCTCACAAAGGGTGCAAGATGTAAAAACTTCACAAAGGGACTGGGAGTTTTATGCTTTGCTTATTTTTGATGATTTGAGAGTAGGGGGTCTGAATGGAGATTGAGTTAACAATATATATTCATTTACTTTTCTATTTTCTATTGGAACTCTTAAAGCAATGTGCGAGAGGGTTGTAAAACTTATTGCAATAAATTTGTAATCATGGAAAGCGTTAGAGGTTTGCTTGTTTTTGATGACAAGAGGGTAGGGGCGGGTCAGGTCCGTCTGGTAGACAGTCTACGCGTGCCAGGCTGTCTCTCTTTAGCGGGAGGCCCAGGATCTTCTTTCCCCATCATGGCGGTTGCGGGCACCCATGGGGTTTTAGTCAGTGCGAGTCAGACATAACCCACGCTCTCCCCCGAGAGGGTGGTGTATCCAGTAGGATTTCCCCATGTAAAAAAAAAAAGTGTTAAAGAATTACATTTTCTTTACATATATTAACTACATATTGTAAAACAAAGTCCTCTGCCACGTATGTTTGTCTGTTCGCGGATAAACTTAAAAACTACCGAGCGGATTTTCAAGCGATTTTCGCCAGTAGATTCGTAGGAAAGGTTTAGGTAATATCATTTGTCAATGATGTCAAGTATGTATATATATAAACTAGCGGGCACGGCGGACGTTGTCCTGCCTTGGTAATAAAAAAAAACCTAAAAGCCAACTGCAGCGCCACCTACCGGGTCCAATTGTGAATCTAAACGATTCTCGGATCCACTGGAACAGGCACACAAAATTTCATCAAAATCGGTCCAATCGTTTTATTTTTATTATTGTAGCACGGCAAAATGACTACACTGTGGTGTGGTAAGCACAGTACAATCCAAAAACAATGGCGACCACCGAGTGACACACTATCCATCGCCGGTCGCCGCTGTCATGCCGGCCTACGAACAGCTGGATACGCACAGGCTGATCCCGAAACGCGACCCGCAGAAGCGAATCACTATGACGGGTTTTTTCGCCATATACATGGTGGTTGCGACCCAGTCGGGCTGTAAAACCCTACCACCCCGCTTTCGCCATTGCCTCGTTCGTTATTCAGCAGGGTGCACCGCCTGCAGGTGAGGTTGGTTTAGATGTCTCAAGTCTTAGATGTTTTCGACACCCCTTACACCCTCTAGGAGGAGTTTACACACACATACAGAAGAAATTTATATATAAAAATAATGTTAATTGATTTTCAGGCGTTACAAGTACACGTGCTGAGACGTTTAATAGACACTAAAGTGAAACCAGTAATACGGGTAACCGCACATCCTAAACTTCCCAAAAAGGATTCTCTTACGAATTTCCTCAAAGGTTATGGCATTCTGAACTTGAAGAAATCCGACAGGGGTTTCTATTATATCGCCACTTGTCAATCTTATAAGACATTCGATGAACTCTGCAATATGACCAAAGTCGTTATTGGTGAGTTTATATTATAGTACTGGTTTTTTGCCTTTTTATTATTGTAGCCCGTTGAAGCTGTGAAGGCCTCGCTAGGCAAATACCGTAGTATCGAAGAAAAAAAACTGGTTTTTGCTTACGTTAATCTAGATTTGACGTATTATGAATCAATGACAGTTGTTATTTTTTAAATAGATTTTGTATATTTCGTAACTTTAATTATATTGAAAAATATATTTAAAAGCCTGAGTTGCATTCCAACATTGTTATTAATTACAAACTGTTTAAAATTATCACCGAATGATTTTGCAACATCGACCATAGCTAAGGAACAGCTAATATTTACCCTGAAAAGTTTTTTATTGTCGATTATTTTGAAATAAAGGCATGCTTCCGTAACGAGTAACTTAAAGTGGTTCGCATAGGGTTCCTTCTTACATCGTTATGGTTTCTATATTCTATCCACAGCTGGAGCAAAATCTCGTTGACAGACACAACTTTGTATTTGGTTTCCAATTTTTTTTTACTGTTTGTACCCTTAACATATATCAGACACAAACCATACATAGAACTTATTATACTATGATTGTAAGGTATTATTATACTTTAGTAAATTTTATTAATCCTGCAAGACAAATAATCGTTTTCCAGCATATATAAATTCAATGTTTATGTGTTATTTCTTTCAGACGGAATGGAGGTTAATTTCAAACCAATGCATCTCGGTGGTCCACCGGATAAAAGAGCAATGAGGAATAAGAAATTGACAGCCGAATTCAATAAAGAATATAAAAATGTTAAAAATAAACTAGCCACTGAGAGTAATGCACCTGGAAACGCTAATATTCCTGAAGAGACTGATGATATTGATGAACAGGTATCATCAAATTTGCCTGACGATACAGATTGTAAGGAGGTAGTTGATACTCCCAATGACGATCATGTAAAAGCAGAGGATATCAAACATGACGAACAGAAACTAGATTGTAAGGAGGCAGTTGATATTGAAGATCATGTAAAAGCAGAAGATGTGAAACATGACGAGCAAAAATCAGATTGTAAAGAGGCAGTCGATATTGAAGATCCTGTAAGAGCAGATGATATAAAACATGAAGTTGTTAGCACAGAGAAATTAGAAAAGGAAGATGAACGCCCAAAAGAAAATAAAGAAGACAATGTTGCGATACAGGAAAATGTAGTTGTTGACAGCGGTGTCAAAGATGAATCGGATTGGCCGATTGAAGGAGATGGAGAGGATTGGACAGAAGATATTGATACCAAAAAAGTACAGGGAGATGTTGAACATGAAAATAACGTTGAAAAGGACACTGAGTGTAAGAGAGAACTTAACCAACAAGATGAGACATTTATTACCAAATCTAATGATAATTGTGGTAACAAAGGACCTGTTGACGATAATGAAGTTGGTGATTTAAATATAGGTGATATGGATGATGATGACTTGGAGGATTATTAGTATCTTCACGTGTACTCTATTCATAAGAATTAGATGTCTTAGAAGTAATAGCTATGTCTAAACAGGTTTATGAATAAAAGTTTCAAATTTCAATCCGTTTTTAAATTATTAATAGGGAAAAAGGAGAAGAGGGCGTCCCAGAAAAAGATGGATAGAGGACATACAAGCGATAGCAGGAAAAGAATGGATAAAAAAAGCTAAGAGCTTTGAGGTCTGGAAAAAATTGTAGGAGGCCTTTACCTAAGAAGGGGTTCCGATCGATGGTATGGACATCAATAATAGTGTTCAAGAACTTTTATAAGATTATATAATTTACAATATTTTTGCTATTATATAAACGTAATTTATCTTAAAAAGCATGTATAGATCGGAAATAAATGGGCTTTATTATTATTATTAATAGGGAAGTAAGCATTATAATATACTAGCTGACCCGTGCCCACTTCGTTGGGCGGTAAAAAATTATAAAAAATCTACTTTTTGTGATTTAAATAGAAAAGTCAGACGTATGGTGTCACGGACTTTTTTGGATTTTAATGAAATAACGCAAATCAAATTAAATCAAAAACACTTTATTCAATTTAGGCCCTAAGAAGGCACTCATGAAGGTCAAACTACCACCGGTTCGGAAAGCAACCCGGTCATCGAGAAGAACCGGCAAGAAACTCGATCTGGTTTATTTTTTTAACAAATATATATAATATTTAGAATAACAATATATTCTATATAATATAGTAACTGTCACAAACGTTTTTAATGGATGCACAGAGATGAATCAATTCCAGACATCACCATCGTTCACATATTGATCCACTCTATAATAGCCTTTTGACATCAAAACCCGATTGACATGGCGCTTAAATTCGCAATCCGGCAAATCGGTAACATCCTTTGGGACTTTGTTGTAAAATTTAACACTATTTGCCAAAAAACTACTGGTTTTACTAAGTCTAAAACGTGGGACAACCAGTTTGTCACAACTTCTAGTATTTAGATTGTGCCGGTTTTTTACGAAATCTAGCTTTTCAAGGTTCTTACGGACATACATTAAATTGTCAAGAATCTCTTCAAGTCTTCTGTCAAGAACTACTAAACGGTACTCGAGGATATGCTTTAAGATTTTCATGAGGTTCTATTGTGAACGCAGTACTTTAGCAGTGATGCGTGTTTATTCTAACAGGCAGACATTTCCAAAAATGATTTTAATGTATTTTATTACTTATGCCTCTAGACACCTACAACAATATTCCTGATAAAAGTAAAAATAGTACAGACACATTAGTATTACATTCTATGTACAGATATTGGTGGTGTTTTAATATAGTTTGGTTTATTCTGAACAAGTGAAGAGGATGGCTAATAATACCAGAAAGAGTAACAGTTTTTTAGGTAATAGTGTTAGATTTTATAACAAAGTCCCAAAACACATTACCGATTTGCCGGATAGTAGGTTCAAGTGTTATGTCAAGCGGGTCTTAATACATAAAGGTTATTACAGGGTGGATCAGTATGTGAACGATAGCGACGTCTGGAAGTGACGCCTCTCTCTGTGCAATCACTAAAAACGAATGTAGCTTTATGTGTCTATTATGTTGTAATAATAAAAAAAAAATATGTTAGTTATTATGAAAGGATAAACCAGATCGAGTTTCTTGCCGGTTCTTCTCGATGACTGGGTTGTTTTCCGAACCGGTGGTAGATCCGGCAAATCGGTAATATGTGTTTTGGGACTTTGTTATAAAATCTAACACTATTACCTAAAAAACTGTTACTGGTCTTAGTAAGCCTGAAACATGGAGTGACCAGTTTGTTATGGTTTCTGGTATTTACATTATGTCGGTCTTTTACTAAATCCAGATTATCTAAGTTTTTCCGGACGTACATCAAATTCTCAAGAATATATTGAGAGGGCAGAGTTAAAATACCGAATTCCTGAAACTTAGTCTTTAATGATTCACGAGGTCCCATATCATAGATTGCTCGAACTGCCCGTTTTTGTAGTAGGATTATGGTGTCTACCTCAGCTGCAGCCCCCCACAACAAAATGCCATAATACATTAAGCTATGGAAATAAGCAAAGTAGACCAGCCTAGCAGTGGCAATATTTGTTAGCTGGCGAATTTTTCGAATGGCGAACGCAGCAGAACTTAATCTTCCAGCCAATTTTATATTAAGCAAAATTTTTGAGAAGATTATGCTTAAGCAATTAATAGGATATTTTAAAGCGCAAGAAATTCTGGATGATCGACAGTTTGGCTTCACAAAATCAAAAGCGACTACTGACGCTGGTGCAACGCTTTTAAGTAATATATTACGGGCTTGGGAGGGATCGCAGGATGCAATTGGTGTGTTTTGTGATCTATCTAAGGCCTTTGACTGCGTTGACCATAGTACCCTCATTCTGAAATTAAAACATTACGGTGTTTGTGGAGTCTCTCTCGATCTTCTTGTCTCCTATTTGAAAAACCGCTGTCATAAAATTAGTATAGACGGGGCAACGTCTGCGGGATCCTTGACTCGAATTGGCGTTCCACAGGGTTCTATTTTAGGGATCACAAAACACACCAATTGCATCCTGCGATCCCTCCCAAGCCCGTAATATATTACTTAAAAGCGTTGCACCAGCGTCAGTAGTCGCTTTTGATTTTGTGAAGCCAAACTGTCGATCATCCAGAATTTCTTGCGCTTTAAAATATCCTATTAATTGCTTAAGCATAATCTTCTCAAAAATTTTGCTTAACGACGGAAGTACAGAAATTGATCTATAATTTCCAAAACTATTTCTACAGCCTGATTTACATAAAGGAACTACTTTAGTTATTTTCATTAGATTGGGGAAGGTTCCTTGTGCTATATACTTATTAAATATGTTAGCTAAATATGGTGAACTATTGATAATTAAGGACTGCACTACCATTACCGACATTCCCCACATGTCTTCAGTATGTTTTAAATTTAATAGTTTAAATGTCCTTATTATTTCACCCGCACAAATAGATGTGAAATTAAATTTTGACTTTACAGGTGCACTTAGACTTACTGACAATAGTCCTTTATGATCAGACTGTATCCCAGTAATAATACTACCGTCAATGGTCTCGAAGTCAGTGAAATGCTGTCTATGCAAGATCCACTCTGAGAAATAATTCTAGTTGGCTAGAGAGGATCCAGGTTAAATGACCTAAATAATGATGTGAACATAGTGACCTCTGGCGACATACTGAAAATATCTATGTTAAAGTCACCACAAACTAAAACTCGTTTATTAATATTAGATATTCTTATTAAAATTTTCTCCATCTTTTGTAAAAATTGAGTGGTTTAAAAATAAACACATAAAATAATTAATTCATCCATCTCTGCATAGGCCACTTCACAAATACGGCCAGTTGAGAGACTACATATATCTTTCCTGTCTTTGAATTTTAGATTATTTTTTAATAATATAATACAACCACCACCGGCAGTGATTGGTCGATTAAACACACTGGCTACAGTAAAACAAGATACATAATAGTACATTATGGTACAAGTGTGTAATGTTGGTGATTACCGCTGAGGTGCCAGTGAGACTCGAGCCGTCAGGTGAGGGTCTTAAGAGAGCCGAGGACGGTAATAACCAATACACACGTGTATCATGCGACGTTTTTAACACACTTGTGAAGAAAATAATAATAAAAAATCATTTTATATAGTACATAAAAAGTTTATTTAGAGAAACAATTAGTAAATATGCAGTTAGTAAAATTATAATTAACTGTTTTTGATGGCATGGCGGTTTTAGCAGATGATTATTTATTGAAATACTTTCATGTTCTATTATACGGTTGGCATAGGGAGACGAATGAATACTACAAGATTCAGGTGGCCACAGTGGCGTAGCGTGCCTTGTCGGGGCCCCGTATAAAAATTTTTTTGGAGGCCCTTATATGGAGGTAAAGATTTTTCACAAAAGAAAAAAAATATTGTGAGAAGAAATATTTATTTATCACATAATTTACCCATTTTACAAATAAAAATCGAATTTTAAATATTCACTCTCCTTGCCTTTTTTTCGGCAAACTGATTTATTAAATCATTTATGGCTGATGATGATTTTAGTTTTTCTAAAGTTTCTGCCTCTATGGACAATAGTGAGATGTCTGACAGCCGTTCTTGTCCCATCGAAGTTCTTAAGTAATTTTTTATTAGTTTTAATTTTGAAAAACTTCTTTCTGCCGTTGCGGTTGTAACTGGAAGGGTCAAGAATAAAAAGCATGCTGTGATTACCTCGGGAAAACTGGATGCAAGACTATTGAATTTTACTAGCAATAATTCAATGAGTTCTTTAATGGAATAATTTTTTTTAATTTCAGAATTTAAGCATGTTTTTAGAGCCTTTAATTGGTCACAAAGATTAAGTGAGATGTCTAATTTACTGTATTTAGCAGACAGTTTTCCGGAAGCGTTTAATATCTCTTCGCTTGAAGAAGATAGGAGTTTCTCCGGTTGTAATATTTCGAATATACCTACTACTCAGGTTGCAAAGGCTCTGAAATCTTTCTTTAGTTTGAGAAATTAATATATCTAAGCAGCAATAGTATACATTGACTTTGAAATAGGATTCCGGGTCGGAAATTCTCTCATCTTGTGATAACTCATCAAAAAAACGCTTCGTTATCTTTCGCCTACTGTTTTTAAAAACAGTTGTTACCCCCCACTCTTTTGCTAAATCTTAGGATTTATTTAGCAAACTATTAAATGAAATCTGATTTCTTAATTGGCACAGTCTATTTAAAAGATTACTTAATAAAATACTAGATTTCTGTAAGTCATTATTTTCATGCTGTAGAGCTTTAGAAACAGGATTAATAATTTCAAATAGTGAAGAAAAAAATGTAACGAGCACTAAGAAATCAAAACTCTCTAAAATATTAATTATACTTTTACATTCTTCACGTTCATCTTTTTTATTTGAAATTAAATTTAGTTGGTACAAAGTGTTCATGATTAGTAAAAAAATTTTCTTTACTGCTAATAAAGCGTCGTCACTTAGCATAGCCCAGCGTTTTATACTATTGCCAAAAAAAGTATATATTTTTTCTAAATTATCGAAAAAAGTCGATACTTCACGAACATGTCTCGCAGCATCTTTGTTTGGTTTATACGTCATTAAAAATACTGCCGCTGTAATATATATTTTTAACTGTATTCTTATTATCGGTATACTGTAGTAAAAAAAACCTATACTATGATAAATCCGAGTGTGATTTTGTTTGTTACACTATCACGCCTTAATTGCTACACCGATCAACAAAAAAAATTGCACACACGTTGTCAAAGGTAGTTAGGCATCAACTTCAAATATATTATCATAGGTAGCTTGAAAATCAATATTTTTTATTTAATTTGGTTTGGTTTTTATTTAATTAATAATTCAGTTATTTTTCGCTTTTTAGTTGCCTTATTAATTTTTTTTTTCGAAGGCGGTTTTTTTTGTAGGGGTCGAATATTTTCTTTAAATCTATATGGGACTACCTCTGAATATAACCAATTCAAATAAAAAAAAAATCATTAAAATCGGTTCATACTTGACGGAGATATCGAGTAACATACATAAAAAAAAAAACATACAACCGAACGTAGTCAATCATTGTCGTATCAATGATTTATGATTTATATGATTCCCGATGCAATAAATTTGTTAATTGAACTACTAATGCCTCAGTAGCCTGTTGCATGCATTCCATATTTTACGGTTCAAATATTTAAAGTATTTTCATAGTTATTAAAGAATTACAGTTGCTAATTTGCAGAACAATATAGATATTAAAAGTCTAGTATACTTTTCATTGAAATAAAATCTTCTTACATTTTCATGAAATTAGGAACTATGTTCGAAATTTTAAATCCCTAAATCTTCTAAAACTTATCTTAAAATAAATTGTCGAATTCCAACCAAAACAGACGATCAAGAAAAGAAATTAATGAAAATGTGTTGGAAAGATAATATTAAAAAAAAAACCAGCCTGTTTCATATAAAAAGTTTTCAAGTTAAATCACATCAAAGACCTGAAACATTATGTAGTGATAACATCGAGATCCTTCCCGCAAAGGCTTTTAAATGAAGTATTACACGTTGTATGGTGTATAGCACCGCAGTTTGTATTCAAGCGGAGTGCGGCACCGTCCCTTCATTCACGGTATTGAGCCATGAACCATTCATAATGGGTATTGGAATACAGCGCGATCTCTTTACGGGGCACCGCTAACCGATATTTCATAAATTGAACTTCCCTAGTGTAATTTATTAGTAGAGTCGTTGATATTTTTTGTGTAAAAAAGAATAAAAACGTATAGAAATAATATGCTCAAGGCTCCGTTTGCGTGCATTATAATTGAGATTTATTTAAATAAAGCTATTTGAACATGACATTTTTACACTTGAATCTATTTATATAATGTTCACTAAATTCAGTTTTTAGATTTACGTCAAAATTGCTGAACGTATAGACATAGGATTATGCAAAGATTTTTGTAAATGGTTTTAGACTACTTAGTTTTTGAATTCAAAATGAACCTTGATTGACCCTTTGCCAATTATTTTATGTCTAACGAAGAGGGTGGTAATATTTTAGTATATATATATATGTATACCATCCATAGACACTAGCAACACCAAGGGAGTCGCAAGTGCGTTGCCAGCCTGTGCATGGGGGAGAAGTAGGAAAAGAAAAGGCAAAGGGGGAAAGGAGGTGGGCCTCCGGCGCTCTCACTGACCGAACGAAACGTAACAATGCAAGCACTGTTACTTCACGTCGATATTCTGTGAGAGGGTGGTAGTACCCCAGGCGACCCGACCCATTCATGCTGAAACTAGTAATAGCTACAGCGTGGCTCTACCACCTTAACAAGATCTTACAATCTTATTTAGATTGAGAAACTATTCTCATTATTTATGCTGTTTTTTATATAATATTTTTTAACAAAAATAACCAAATTGTTTGTCGTAACATATTACTTCATTATGTTAACGAAATGATTTAATTTGATTAAGAACTGAGTTTATATGTCGCATTTAACATTTTATATGCCTTCGTTGCTTAAAAGCTGTTTCTGTGATTCAAATATAAAAGTTAGATTTATGTTCGGTATTGCTTAGGTTCATAAGTGGTCCCATAAATTACCTTTTTTTTTAACGTGGACTGAAAATCTATCATGGAATGTCAGGCGCCCGGAGGAGGCCTGAGAGCCTGAGCTGAGTCGACCGCCAACTGAGTGCTGGGACGTAGCTGCCGGTGCTTTTCGGCGACTTTCACCGACTAAAACTCCACGGCGAACCGTACACTGCACTATGGGAGTGTCGCGGGGGAGCGTGAGCAAGCGTAAATTACCTAATGTAATCTGACCTTCCTGACCTGAAGAAGATCTTAAGGAAGAGATATTAAGTTCGTTCAGTGGTTTTTGACTTAGTAGACTAACTGATAGATAGAGAGAGGACCCCCTCTTATAATATGTAAGAATTAATACTGTAAAAAATAGGAAATATCAAGGGAAAATGTATATTCAATATTAATCTTTCTACCATACAGACAATTACTACTCGTGCCATAGAAGGTGCCTTTTTATTCTGCAAATAAAGCGTCGCACTGATAAATTATTCACGCAAGTCAGCGGTACTCACTGTCGTTTTCCAAGATAATCTTTTATGATTTAT